>ML379768.1:0-82913 GCA_005239525.1 Nicotiana knightiana | reverse complement strand
CTGCTGAATACGAAACTGATACTGGAATGAAGTGCGCTGACTTGGTCAGCCTATCCACAATGAACCATACTGCATCAAACATCATATGAGTCCGTGGGAGTCCAACTACAAAGTCCATGGTGATACGCTCCTCTTCCACTCGGGAAGTTGAATCTGCTGCACCAAACCGCCGGGTCTCTAGTGCTCGTGCTTAACCTGCTGACAGTTCAAGCACCGAGCTACATAAGCTACAATATCCTTCTTCATTCTACGCCACCAGTAATGCTGCCGCAAGTCCTGGTACATCTTTGTGGCGCCCAGATGAATGGAATATCGGGAACTGTGGGCCTCTTGTAGTATCAACTCACGAACACCATCCACATTAGGTACACAAATCTGTCCTTGCATCTTCAAAACTCCCTCAACATCAACCGTAACCTGCTTGGCATCTCCGTGCCTGACTCTATCTCTAAGAACACATAAATGGTGATCATCATACTGCCTAGCCCGAATACGGTCATACAAAGAAGAACGGGCCACGGTATGGGCCAAAACATTGCCAGTCTCAGAAACCTCCAATCTCAGAAATTGGTTGGATAACGCCTGAACATCCAAAGCAAGAGGTCGTTCTCCGATTGATAAATAGGCAAGACTACCCATACTAGCTGACTTCTGGCTCAAAGCATCGGCCACCACATTGGCCTTCCCCGGATTAAAGAATGGTAATATCATAATCCTTCAGCAACTCTAGCCATCTCCTCTGCCTCATGTTCAACTCCTTCTGTTTGAACAGATACTTTAAACTCTTATGATCTGTGAACACCTCATATGGCACACCATACAAATAATGCCTTCAAATCTTCAATGCATGCACAATAGCTGCTAACTCCAAGTCATGAACTGGATATATCTTCTCATGGACCTTCAACTGACAAGAAGCATAGGCTATAGCCTTGCCATCCTGCATCAACACTGCACCAAGCCCAACCCGTGAAGCATCACAATACACGGTATACGATCCTGAACCTGTGGGAAAAACCAACACTGGTGTCGTGGTCAAGGCTGTCTTGAGCTTCTGAAAGCTCGCTTCGCACTCATCAGACCACCTGAACTGGGCACTCTTCTGAGTCAAACTGGTCATCGGGGCTGCAATGGATGAAAAGCCCTCCACAAACCGACGATAATAACTTGCTAAGCCCAAGAAACTCCGGATCTCTGAAGCTGAGGTGGGTCTAGGCCAATCTCTGACTGCTGAAATCTTCTTGGGTTCCACCTAAACATCCTCTGACGATACCACATGGCCTAAAAATGCAATTGAACTCAACCAAGAGTCACACTTGGAGAATTTGGCGTACAACTGACTATCCCTCAGAGTCTGGAGGACGACTCTAAGGTGCTGCTCATGCTCCTCTCGGCTGTGAGAGTATATCGATATATCATCAATGAAAACAATCACAAATGAGTCCAAATAAGGCCTAAACACTCGGTGCATCAACTCCATGAAATCAGCGGGGGCATTTGTCATCCCAAATGAAATCACCAAGAACTCATAATGCCCATAACGAGTGCGAAAAGCTGTCTTAGGGACATCGGACGCCCTAATCCTCAGCTGATGGTAACCAGATCTCAAGTCAATCTTGGAAAACACTGAAGCACCCTGAATCTGGTCGAATAAATCTTCAATCCTAGGCAAAGGATACTTTTTCTTAATAGTAACCTTATTCAACTGCCGGTAGTCAATACACATCCTCATAGAGCGATCTTTCTTCTTGACAAACAATACTGGAGCACCCCAAGGAGAGACACTAGGCCTAATGAAGCCTTTATCCAACAAATCCTGTAACTGATCTTTCAAATCCTTCAACTCTGGCGGGGCCATACGATACGGAGGAGTAGAAATAGGCTGGGTGCCCTGAGCTAACTCAAAACAAAAATCAATATCCCTGTCGGGTGGCATACCCGGCAGGTCAGTAGGGAAAACCTCTGGAAACTCACGAACCACGGGCAGAGATCCAGGGAAGGAACCTCGGTGCTAGAATCACAAACATAGGCCAAATAGGCCAAACAACACTTCCCAACCATGCGCCGAGCCTTCATATAGGAAATAACTTTACTTGAAGAATGACTAGGAGTTCCCTTCCACTCCAAACGAGGAGCCCCTGGCAAATCCAAGGTCACTGTCTTGGCATGTCAGTCCAGAATATCATAATAGGGGGATAACCAATCCATCCCCACTATATAATCGAAGTCAACCATATCCAAAAGCAAAAGATCAACCTGAGTCTCCAAACCACCATGACTACTAAGCAAGCATGGTAGACTCGATCTACCACTATAGAATCACCCACCGACGTAGACACATGCACAACAGTACTCAAGGAATCACGGGGCATTCTCAAAAAAGGGGCAAAATATGAATACACATAGGAGAATGTAGAACCCGTATAAAATGACACTGAAGCCTCTCGGCTGCAAACTGAAACCATACCTGTAATAACTGCAGAAGCCTCAGCATCAGGCCTGGAAGGAAAAGCATAGCACCGGGGATGAGCCCCTCCAATCAGATCATCTCTGGGTCGACCTATTGCGGCCTAACCTCTACATCTCGTGGCATGTCCTCCACCTCTATGAGCCTGACCTCTACCTCTGGCACCCTGACCGCCACCCCTAGCTGGCTGAGGGGGTGGGGGTGCTCCTGACGCGAGAACCATGGACGGGAACCCTGATACTGAGGACCACTAGAATATCGGGGACAATACCTGGCAATGTTCCCCGGAACACTACAAGAATAACACGACCTCTGCTGATATGGCTGGGGACTCTGGAACTGTCCCTGACGACCCTGGTAACCACCCTGATAACTCTGAAGCGGCGGTGCACTGATAGGTGCTGGTGGTGCACCAATAGGAGCTGGCGGTGCACTGTGAGCTACCTAAAGTGCTGACTGATAGGGTATGGGAGGATGACCTCTGCCTGAAGAATCCCTGCCCCTAGATGAGGCTCCACTGAAATGACCGAAGTGACGGGGCCTCTTGTCAGCCCCCTGACCACCACCCTGTGACATAATCATCTGAATCCTCCTAGCCACATTGGCCGCATCCTTGAACGAAATATCAGTACCTGACTATCTAGCCATCTAAAGTCTGATAGGCTGGGCCAATCCCTCAATAAATCTCTGAACCCTCTCCCGATCAGTAGGAAGTATCATAAGAGCATGTCGGGCCAGAGTAATGAGCCTAGTCTCGTACTGAGTGATTGTCATAGATCCCTGCTGGAGACGCTCAAATTGCCTCTGAAGGTACTCTCTCTGAGTAATGGGAAGGAACTTCCCCAAAAATACCTCTGAACTGAGTCCAAGTCAAAGATGCAGACCCAGCTAGCCTGGTCAAGCAATAGTCCCTCCACCAAGTCTTGGCGGAACCCGATAGACGAAAGGTAGAAAAATCAACTACATTGGACTCTATTATGCCCATGTTTCGAAGAACCTCATGAAAGTTGTCCAAATAATCCTAGGGATCCTTTGATGGTGAACCAGTAAAAGTAGCAGTGAATAACTTAGTGAACCTGTCCAGTCTCCACAAAGCATCCGCTGACATAGCTGCTCCCTATGCTACCGGTTCTGCAATACCCGGCTGAGCTACTCCGGCTGCTGAGGTGCCGGAGTTTGAAATGAGGATCTAGCTGCTCTGGCGTGCGAGTAGTAGGAGTCTGGGTCCCTCCCCCAGACTGAGAGACGGCTAGTGCAGTAGGAAGAAGACCCGCCTGTGCTACACTCTCCATGAGTCTGACTAGACGGACAAGAACGTCCTGAAGCACTTGGGTAGCTATGAACCCCTCTGGGACCTGAGCTGGTCCAACTGGGACTGCCGGAACTGGGACCTCCTCATCAAACTCGACTTGAGGTTCCTCCACTAGGGTTGCTGCTCTAGGCTGAGCCCGGCCCTGTCCTCGGATTCTAGCACGACCTCGTCCTCGACCCCTCGTAGAAGCTGTAGCAGGAGTGTCGGGCTGCTGAGCGGAACCAAGGGAAGCATGTGTCCTCGCCATCTGTGAGAGAATAGAATAGAAACTCAATTAGTACTCAGAATTCCTATAGCACGACAGAGATGAAAAGAAATGTGGAGTCATCCTAACTTTGCAGCCTCTGGGGGATAAATACAGACGTCTCTGTACCGATCCCTCAGACTTTACCAAGTTTGTCCGTGAGTTGTGAGACCTAAGAAACCTAGGGCTCTGATACCAACTTGTCACGGCCCGAAATCCCACCTTCGGCCGTGATGGCGTCTAAGTTTGAACCCGCTAGACAAGCCAACGTGTGCAGTTGAACTAACATGATAACACCGAATTAACAGAATAAGCTAAAAACAGTTCACCATCCTTAATAACGGAAATAGATAAAGTTTCAAAACTAATTAAAGATAACATAATACAACGTCACAATAATTCCCCAAAACCTGGAGTCACAAACTCACGAACTATCTATAGGAGTGCTAAATGCAAAGTCTGAAAGGAATTACATGACTGTCTCTGAGAACTAGAGGAAAGACTATACAGAAATACAGAAACTAGGGATAGGAGAGACGCCAAGGCCCACGAATGACAGCGGTATACCTTGAAGCCTCTGGAGTGGACTGAAGCTGACTCCCTCAACGCTGTCCACTGAGTCCGACTGCGGGATCTGCACAACAATAAGATGTGCAGTGTAGCATCAGTACAACCGATCCCATGTACTGAGTAAGTGCCAAGCCTAACTTCGACCGAAGTAGTGACAAGGCTAGACTTGACAACAAATGTTAACCTGTCCTATTCTACAACATATATCGTGGAAAACAAAGCAAAAGATAAACAGATACGTAGGGGGATACGGGAACAGACAAAGGGGGTAACAAGTGTGATAGAGCAGTTAATTAAGAACATAGGAACAGACAAGAAGACAATTTATCAAAAATATGCAAATGAAACAAACATAATGCCGGAAATGTAATAAATGTCACGACATCACCCTTCGTCCTTTTACTCTCTTCCTCACAATGCAATGTACGATGTAAGATAACATGAATCATGGCACGGCATCACCCATCGTGCTTTTACTCTCTTCCTCACAATGCAATGTACGATGTAAGATAACATGAATCATGGCACGGCATCACCCATCGTGCTTTTACTCTCTTCCCCACAATGCAATGTACGATGTAAGATAACATGAATCATGGCACGGCATCACCCTTCGTGCTTTTATTCTCTTCCTCACTATGCAATATATGATGTAATCAATGTAAACCATGACACGATATCACCCTTCGTGCTTTACACTCTTCCTCACCAATGCAATGACAGTTATCAAAATGGCAAGGAATGCAGCATAGTGGAATCACAAATCGTAATCACCCGACAAGGGGAGAATATCAGTCATTATCATAACAAATTTCCCGGCACGGGTCTCAGCTATAACCACCCTTTTCAAGTATATCCTTTACAGGTGGGTCCTCAATAGGACCATTACATCACAAGTTCATCAACGAGGATTTTCAACATCAATCAACTTCCAAGTAGAGATAAGTTCATATTATAACGAACATGGAAGTAATAATAAGATTTCTATCGAAAATAGACTCACGGGCATGCTTGACACACAATGCATGGGTACTCGTCGCCTCACCTATGCATTGAACATGATAAAAACTTAACACATAGCATACAATACCTATTCCCTCACCAAAGTTAGGCAAGACACTTACCTCGGGTCCAAAAATAGCAATCAAGCCTCTAAAACCGCCTTTCCTTTTGAATTCAACTCCGGAACAAAAATATCTTGACATAAAAATAATGACTCATTAATACAATCTCATAGCCTAAATATACAATTCCTAGCATTCTTCCAAAAATACCAAAATCTGACCCCGGGCCCGCTTGGTCCAAACACGAGGCTCGGACCAAAACCAGATCACCCATACCCCCCACGAGTTCAAATATATGATTTTTTTGAAATCCGACCCCAAATTGAGGTTGAATTACCCAAAATCCCATAAACTCTAACTCTACCAAAATCCCCTAATTTCTACTTTGTTTTCATGATTTTAGGCCTAGATTCTAGAGATTATTTGATGAAAGTGAGAGAAAATGATGTTAAGAACACTTACCTATGGAGATATGGTGATGGAGGTCGTCAAATTTAGCCTAAGGAGAGTGGTGAAGAAGGTGGGTTGAGAAAAGTGGTGAGAATCCCGTAATGTTTTTGTTTTTAAGGCATTAAAATGACTGGGCAAATTTACTCTACGCGATTGCGGAAAGGGAGTTGCGATTGCGGAGAGTACTATGTTTTAGACTTACACGATCGCGAACAAGGGATTGCAATCGTGGGGTACTGGACACTGACCATCACGATCGCGACCAAGCGATCACGTTCGCGTAGAGCAACACGTTGCCCCGCCCCCAGATCCCTTTAACGCTATGCGATCGCGTGAGGCCCCTCGCGATCGCGTAGAGCACCACCCCCAGGCACCGCGATCGCGTCCCAGCGTTCACATAGGGTAATTTCCCACCCCCAACCGTAGACACATCTCAATCGCTTGAGTCACGCCGCGATCACGGAGAGCAACACAGAACACCAAAATCAGATCGAAAACCAAATTTTTCCAACTCTTTTGCACCCTGACACCTACCCGGAACTCACCCGAGCCCTCGGGGCCCAAAACCAAATATACGCACGACTTCAAAATCATCCTACGAACTTATTCGAGTAATTATACCACTAATATAATATCAAAACCAATGAATTAAATTCAAAAATCTATAGAAATTTCTCAAACTTCATAAACTTCTAAATTCTCCAATTTTGATCTGAAACACGTCAAACCAAGTCCGTTTATTTCCAAATTTCAAAGATAACTCACATAACACATATTGAACCTACTCCAGGCATTGTAACCATAATACCGGTCCGGTAACACAGATTTCACATCAAAGTTCATTTTCAAAAGTCTTTCTTATTTTCAGAAAACAATTTTCTGTAAAAATTCATTTCTCGGGCTTGGGACCTCGGAATTCGATTTCGGGAACACGCCCGAGTCCTATATTTTCCCACGGAACCTCTGGGACCATCAAATCACGGGTCTGGATCCGGATCCGTTTACCAAAAATGTTGACCAAAGTCAACTATATTCCATTAATTATCATAAATTCAACATTTCAACGCATTTCCACATAAAAACTTCACGGCTATGTGCTCGGGCTGTGCACACACATCGAGGTGAGATTAACATAGGCTTTCGAGGCCTCGGAACACAGTTTTTACTAAATTATACAAGATGACCTTTTGGATCATCACATTTGTAATTCTTTAATATTGTCTAATTTATCTGGCATCTCTAAAGCCTTTTTAGCGATATGATGTTGTAATTTAATTTTCCCATCTCCTAAAACGACTCCTAGAAAATTTATATGATTTTTACATAATTCCATCTCCTTTTTACTAATTATTATTTCATTATCTAAAAATAATCTAAATACTGTCTGTAAATGTCCTAAGTGCTCTTTAATATCTTTACTAAATACTAATATATCATCGACATATACTAGAACAAATCTTTTATATTCTCCAAATATACTATCCATTTTTCGTTGAAAAATTGGCGGTGTTGTCTTTAATCCAAACGGCACTACCAGCCATTCGAAGTGCCCTTATGGACAAGTAAATGCTGTCCATTCTATACTTTCTTCGTGCATTTTTACTTGCCAGTATCCTAATTTACAATCAAATTTACTGAAGATCCTTTTTCCTTGTATTCTATTTAGTTCTATTTTATCTGTTAACTTATATCCATCTATTCTAGTATTGTCATTAAGTCTTTTGTAGTTTATTACCATCCTAGTCTTTCCTCTTATTATTTTATTATGGTTTCTTACCATGAAGGCTGATGACCTATGTTTAGAGGTGGATCTCCTTATTACTCCTAAATTCATGAGTTCTTTGATTTGTATTTTAAAATCTTCTAAATCTTGATTTGTGGCTTCTATTGAGGCTGTTTTAATTATATATTCTGGATTGATTATGTCTAATTTGCACATAACTTTGTTATTTTCCCAGTGCTTTAGAGGTTTTTCTCCTGTTATCTCTATTTCATCCAATGTTTTTATTATATTATTCAGATCCTTTTGATTTTTTATTATTCCTGTTTTTTCTATTCCTGTTCTAAAGTTATATAATTATGTTTCGATGTCTATTAAGGTGTAATCTTTTTCCAGTATATCTTTATCCTCATTTTCTTCTGATATTAAAGTTTTAGATTCTTTTTTATTCTTACAACATGTATTTTATCTTTACATTCCTTACAACATTCTTTCTGATTTTGCTGCAGGTTTTGCTGGCCCAAATCTAATCGTGTCCTTATCATAGTTCCAGTTTTTATAGTTTGTACTGGTGTATGTGTAATATTTTTTAAATATATTACTCCGTCTCTGCTGAGTAAGCAACTACCATTGTTATGTATCATAAAATTTAATCCTAGTACAAAATCTACATTTATATTCAAGTCTCTTACCCAGATTTTATCTACCTTGTAACTAGGTTTATAAAAATCTAGGCATGTATTTATAAAACTAATCTGCGATTTATCTATATAATGTCTATATATATTATGAGTTTCGTCGATTTGCATAGCAACAACGGGTTTATCTAAGGTTTTGATTAGGTTTGGTGGAACTATTTTCTTATTTATTATACATCTTGTACATCCTGAATCTACTAAAGCTAACGTTTCTATTTCGTAATCCTCTATTTTGATTCTTGCTAATATTTTTATTGTACTTAATTTTTTATCCTCGTTACATATCAACGTGTCATAGTTTTCTATACTCATCAATTCTTCATCGTGTGTGAATTCTGCTACATTTTCTCCGTCATCTTCTAACTTTTGCTTTCCCTTTTCCATTTTTTGTATTCATTCCTATCATAGCTTTGGTTTGTATATACGGTTGACTTACAAAAACTCATATTATTTTGTTTTAGTTGTTTTTTATTTGTATATTAGTACATTTTTCTTGTATTATTTCCATTATATGTTGTATTTTATGTCCTATAGACCATTTTGCATTTGGATTTTGTATTACTCCGTCTCTTTTATACCATCGTTCTTATATTTCTTTGCCTAGAACTCCTGGTAATTTATTAAATAATTTTTTACCTAATTCTTGATCAAACGCATTTCCACTAATAGTACAATAATAAAAATAATCGTTGAGAAATTTCTTTATATAAACCCAACTGCTTATACTTAATTGTTCTAACTTTATTAAAGTATTTTTTTGTAATACTACTAATCCACTCGTCCTTTGTTTCAAACTCGTCTTCTGATTCAATTTCAAGTTGTTCTGCAAGAAATCCTTCAGGAGGCACATCAATAATGGTTGCTCGTAAATCATTCCTTATTAAGACAACTTCAACATTATCATCCAGCATAGATGGGCCCGCCAAATGTTCAGAAGGCTCATTTTCATAACAGTGTACGTCATTAGATTCAATTTGGTCACTTATGCTAAACAAGTCTCTCGGGACTGTCTTCATAACATAATGTTTATCTTGATCATATGGATCTTGCACATAGAAGCATTGGTGTGCTTGATATGCTAGAATAAAAGGCTCTTCCTGATAGCATTTCTTGTTGAAATAGACATAGGTAAGACCATAAATATCCTCTTCATCCTCATACCAGTCGCACTTAAACAACACAACCTTAAAATGGCCATAGTAGTCTAACTCAACTATATTAATTATTCTGCCATAATAAGTCAAATTCGCATCAACTGGATTTTTATCCTTTGAGCTTGCAAAGCTTGTCGTTAGGGCAACTAATGTAACACCACTATTTTGTATTTTACGCCTTTCATCTCGCTGCCTCGTATGGAATCTATATCCGTTGATGAGATACCCAGAATATCGTTTGGCAATTGAATTTGGTCCTATGGATAACTGTTTTATTAGATCGTACACATCCTCATGCAATACACGACTTTCAAACCAGTGAGAGAAGTTTTGACTATGATTCTTGGCCTTGCTCCATCTAGATCCTCACCTCTGATTATTAACCTCCACCTCATGTTCTCTACAGAACAATAATTTTTATTTGTTAGAAAAAGATAAATAAAATACTTTTAAGAATTATCTACGTAAAAGAAAATACTACAAGTGAATAAAATTACCTGATATATTCTTGACTTCATCACAATTGTTCAATACGTATGCATGTGCCTGACATAGTGACCTGCCATCTAAAATAATTGGATCACTCTTTTTAGCTCCAAAAGGGCAGCCTCTGTTAGGGAACAAATTGAAAGTTTGTGTATCATAACCACATTCATCATTATTTCGGGGTCTTCTATTAAATCTTGTTTGCACACCCCCATGTAAGTATCTATAGCACAAAGTCAAACACTCTTCAACCAAGTATGCTTCAGCAATAGATCCTTCTAGATGATTTTTGTTGCGAACATACGATTTTAACGTGCACATAGTATATATCTTTCAGGAGGATACATCCATCGATTCTGAATAGGACCTCCTAATCTTACTTCGTTTGCCAAATGAATAGGCAAATGAATCATTATATCAAAAAAAGTTCGAGGAAAAATTCGCTCCAATTGATTCATTGTTTCTCTAATCTCTATCTCCAAATGATATAGCTCTTCCAGTGTGATAACTTTTTGACATAAACGGCGGAAGAATGAGCTTAAACGAATTAAAGAAATAGCAACATGATCAGGAAGTATGCTTTTAATTGGTATTGGCAGCAAGTAATGCAACATGAAATGGGCATCATGCGTCTTATAACCAGATAACTTTCTTTCGTCTAGTTGCATACACCTAGATATATTGGAAGCACTACCATCAGGTAGCTTTGCTGTCTTTAGAACACTACAAAAAACTGATTTATCTCCATTAGCCATTGAGAAGCATGCTTTTGCATACTTTGTTTTCTTGCCATCCTTTGTATCTTTTGGTTGAAGGTTCTTTCTAATGTCCATCTCTTTTAGATCATAACGAGCATTTGCATGATCTTTTGTCTTGCCAGGAATATCCAAAAGAGTTCCAATTACATTATCAACTATATTTTTCTCTATGTGCATTACGTCAAGATTGTGACGTAATAAATTGTGTTGCCAATAAGGTAATTCAAAAAAAATTGACTTTTTCTTTCATGGACCATCATTTGTTCTCTTCCGCTTTTTCCCAAAGAAATTGTTAATATTTTGTAAGTCATTAAGCACATAAGTTCCCTTTAACAAAGGCGGAGGAAGCCTAAATTCTGTTTTCCTATTGAAAGACCTTTTGTTGGATCATCCATTGGTAGAAAAACATGATGATCCATATAACACATTTTTCAAATATGTTTAAGATAGTGAGAGTTAGTGCCATAATTACAACAAGGGCAAGCCAACTTTCCTTTTGTACTCCAACCAAATAACATAGCATATGCAGGGAAGTCACTGATTGTCCACAAAAGAGCTGCTCGCATTTAAAAGGTTTGATTTCTTGAAGCATCATATGTTTCCCCCCAGACTCCCACAACACATTTAACTCTTCTATTAATGGTTGTAAATAAATGTTAATGTCATTTCCAGGCGACCACAGCCCAGGAATAAGCAAAGAAATCATACAATAGTATGGCTTCATGTACATCCAAGGAGGCAAATTATACACCATTAAGATAACTGGCCATGTGCTATGAGATATGCTCATGGTTCGGAATGGATTGAACCCATCACTTGCCAAGCCAAGTCTCAAAATTCGAGAATCTCTTGAAAAATCCGGATGAAAGCTATCAAAGTCTTTCCATGCTTGGCCATCAACATGATGCCTTAACTTTCCATCTTTAGAACGCTCCTCGTTATGCTACCTTAATGTATCCGCTGTCTTTGAGCACATGAATAGCCTTTTGAGTCTAGGAATTAATGGAAAGTATCTCAAAGTTTTTGCTGAAACGTGGTGAGTTATAGAAGGCTCAACCTCGCTATCTGCCTCAGGATATTTAATATATCTTGAAGCTCCACAAACATGACAATATTCATCAGCCTTATGTTCATTCCTAAATAACATGAAATCATTGGGACATGCATCGATTTTTTCATAATCAAGACCGAGATCGTTAACCATAGCCTCGGCATTATTGTAGGATAAAGGAATATTCAGCTCGGGCATCACCTCTTTCAATAACTCTAAAAGAGAAGTGAATGACGCATTTCTCCATCCATGTAGACATTTCAACAAATATAGACGGATTGTGAATGATAATCTAGAGAATCCTTTACAACCAGGATATAGTTCTTGGCTTGCCTCATCAACTAAGTTATAGAATTTATTGGCATCTTCATTTGGACCTTCATAAAGTCCTTCGGCTTGTGCAACATCTCTAAATTGATCATTCAATAACCCATTAATATCATCATACGAGTTAATTTCATCACTCATGTCACCATCAACATTCATAGGGATTTCCCATTCTTCATGATTAATCCATCTTGTATAACCTTGAACAAATCCATAGCATATTAGATGATCATATACTACATTTCTTTGAGTCCAACGAATATTGCAGCACTTTGCACATGGGCATTGAATTTCCTCGTCTTGAGGATCTCCATAAAAATAAGCAAATTCTAAGAAAGATTGTACCCCTCAATATACTCTTTGCTATACTTTGGTAAATCCATCCAATCCTTGGATGGAACATTTGAAACCCTAAAAATCAAATATTAATATCAAATCATCAAATATATAATCATTTAAGTATTATATATACAGTATAATAAATCCTAAAAGTCATGAGTAAGTTTTCAAATCATATGTAATGTAAGATGATAAAAATATTTTACCTAGTCATGACACTTATGTTAACCCAAACCCAACTTCAAATATAGATTTTCCTGAGCATTGACTTATGTTCTTGGAGAAAAGAAGTAAAATTAATAGGATCCACACAACAACAATATAAATCAACAAGATATTCTTTTGGTAGGGAGACACGATATTACTCAACTGAATACATACTTATTAGTCCAAAACTCACATGCTAAATTGACTTCTTTGACGAATCAAGATCATAAAAATGCATGAAATAATAAGAACAATGAAATCAAAAGAATAGCAAAAAGAGAGCAAACAGTAATATCAACTTCCTATTTAGCAATATTCATATTGCAGGAAGTGATCAAATAGTAGTGTCACCTTTTTTCCAATATTCTTGTTTACGTCTTCAAAGAAAGCTCAAACAAGAGAACCAACTTAAGTTAATAATCATTATCTCTAAAACCCAATAATAAAACTTCTATATATTGCAAATTCTATACTATTATGCAGTATACACTTCCTGTATCAATGGTTGGTTATACACCCAAGTTTTCTCTTACAATGAAGAAAGACCATTAACAAGAACATGCAAGAACATCATGGAGGAGTTTACGGCAATGCGAGAAAAACTGGAGTCATCCATGTACATCACTGTCAATACAAGTAGGATGAGAGTCCAAACTTACAACATTGACATCGAGGCTGCACAACCCTCGTTGGTGTTTATGTCCAGATACAGAGGTCATCATGGGTACGACAAAACAATAGGCAATTACATGTACATGACGGGTAACCAAAAGTTTTGGAACAAAATATTTTTTTGGAATACCAAAATTTTAAGATTGGTGTCAAGGTACTAGAGTTTGAAGACAACTGATATACGTATTGAATGTTATTATCAAGGAAATCCAAATACATCCAACTACTTCAACATAACAAGAATTTGAGTACATTCAGGATTGTGTGCGACACCAACTGTTTTTACTTTATTTTTGGACAACAGAGGCTCTATCAACAACTAAGTGAGTACATTCAGGAAGATGGAATCTCAACAAAAATAAAAAAAGCATGGAACCAACTCAGATAGATGACGATCACTACATAAATACATCGATGTATACTACCTGGTTAGATCAAATTGTACGACTAAGTTCGAGTATCACTAACTCAAATTTAGTTATAGGAAATATGTATTACTCTTACCAAATGAGATCAAAGACTACATATAATTTAATAACCACCATAGGCACTTCGCAAAAATTAATTAGTAAAAAAGAAAATTAGAGACTTTCATGAGATGGGTTTTATCTAAAATAATTTGTAGAGGCTTGTTCCAGTTCTTTCTTTCTTGGGATTAGCAAATTAAAGAAAACAGTGATTGGTATAATAATATAACTATTTCTAAAAGCTTGAGAACTTACAATTCTAATAGTAATAGAAGATCAGCAACAAGGATGAAGCAAACCTAGAAATAGAAGCAGCAATTGATGGTACTGGAGCAGCGGTGGCGTGGAAATTATTTTGCTACTTATTCCTGTAAGGTTTTACAAGTATTGTTTTTGCTAGGTATTCCTATAGGTGTTTTCCAAGTTGAACTTGGACTTATGAGAATTGGCGGAATATGAAGTCTAATTTTGGTGGGAATTTTGGGTAATATTTTATAAGGAATTTTTTGGGTTACGTTTGTAAAGGGTGGATTTTAGTATGATAATATAGCAACTGCCCAAAAACATTGCAATACAATTTAATAGCGTGGCCAAAAGTTTTATATTTAGGCAAAACATAGAAAATATTGTCTTTATAATTAAATGCAACGCTTTATTAGTGTAACCCTAAAACCCGTGGCCAAAGACTCTACTCAAAGGTCACGCCTAAAAAGTGTTCCTACAGATACTTTTGGCAACACTTTTTGAGCGTTGCCTAAATAAGTGTGGTTGTAGGCCTAAAATGTTATAGTGTACCGCCTCGTAGTCTCAAAAGTAAATGTGCAGGGAGAACTCTCGAGGTACCGTCTCGTAGTATCAAAATGAAATGTGCAGGGAGAACTCTCGAGGAACCCCCTCGTAGTCTCAAAAGTAAATGTGCAGGGAGAACTCCTGAGGTACCGCCTCGTAGTCTCAAAAGTAAATGTGCAGGGAGAACTCCCGAGGAACTGCCTCGTAGTCTCAAAAGTAAACACACAACTCAAACCGATAAATACAATAGTTAACAGTAAGAATTCTACAGTTAAGACTGATAAAGAACAAGGAAAAGCAAGAAATCAACTAGGCAAGCTGTATAGAGTTCAAATAAGCAGTTAAAGCACATAGACATGCGATATAAGACTAAACATGATACTACAAATGTTGGTATAACTCAATTAAGAATGAAAACAGGTTACTACTCAGTAAAAATCAGGTTTTACAACAAATAGCCCGTGTATGCACTCGTCACCTCGCATACACGGCGCTCACATATCACAACAATACCAAATCCTAAGGGGATTTCCCTCACACAAGGTTAGTCAAACCACTTACCTCGAACCAAACTCAAATAAATCTGTAAGAATGCCTTTTCGTCGATTATCCAACTTCGAATGACCCAAATCTATCCAAACACAATTATATATCATAAATACAACTATTGTAGACTAAGTTAATTTAATGAAATCAAGACTTTAACATGAAATTCGAAAATCGCCCTAAAAAGCCTCCTCGAGCCCACGCCTCGAAATTAGGTAAAAGTCACAAAATATGAACTCCCATTCACTCACGAGTTCACTCATACCAAAATTATCCAAATTCGATATCAAAATCCCAATCAAAACTAAAAAAAACTTAGTTGAAGAACTTCCAACCTTTTCCCCCAAATTTCTCACTCAAATTCCTTACTTAAATGATGAAATCAACTATAGATTAATAGAATATAACCATAAACGAGTTAAGAATCATTACCCCCAAAGGTCTCTCTGAAGAATCCTTGAATTATTACCTTAATCCGGGCTCTCAAAGTCCCAAATTTGAAAATGGAATAAAATCCTCAAACTTGGCCCTTTTTCTGCCCAGCGATTTCGTATCCGCTTCTGCGGTCTTTCTCCGCGCCTGCGTTCCTTAAGCGCATCTGTGGGCATCGTAGATGCGGAATATTACCTCACAACTACGACCCCTTACCACCCATCCCACTTCACTTCTACGCTTGACCTTGCGCACGTGCGATCCCGCACCTGCGGTCTCCCCACCGCAGGTGCGAAACACCAAAAACCAAAAAAAATTCAGCAATATGCACAAGTCCAATTTCGATCCGTTAAGCATCTGATACTCACCCGAGGCCCCCCGAGACCTAAACCAAACATACCAACCTATCCTATAACACCATAAAAACTTAGTCGAGCACTCAAATCACATCAAACAATGCTAAAAACACGAATCACCCTCCAATTCAAACTTAATGAACTCTGAAACTTCAAACTTCTATAACTGATGCCGAAACCTATCAAATCACGTTCGATTGACCTTAAATTTTTCACACAAGTCATAATTGACATTACGGACCTATTCCAACTTGCGGAATCAGAATTTGACCCTGATATCAAAAAAGTCCACTACTGGTGAAATTTACCAAAAATTCAACTTTCGTCATTTCAAGTCTAATTCAGCTACAGACCTCCAAACACAATCTGAACACGCTCCTAAGTCCAAAATCACCTTATAGAGCTAACAGAACTGACGAAACTCCATTCCGGAGTTGTCTTCACACAGTTCCAACTATGGTCAAAATCCTAGAACTTAAGCTTCTGTTTTAGGGACTAAGTGTTCCAAAACACTACGAAACCACAAAAAAAACTCTCGGCAAGTCACATGAGCAGAAATAGATTGGGGGAAGTAATAAACAGGGGATCGGGGCTATTACTCTCAAAATGACAAGCTGGATCGTTACATCCTCCCCCTCTTAAAATAATTGTTCGTCCTCGAACAAGTATAGAGACACACCTGAAGTGGTGAAAATGTGAGGATAACGGCTACGCGTATCATGATCGGTCACCCAAGTTTCCTCCTCGACCGGCTGACCCCTCAACTGAACTTTTACGGAAGCAATGTTCTTTGACCTCACCTTTCGAACCTGCCTGTCCAAAATAGCCATCGGCTCCTCAACATAAGACAAATCCTTGTCCAACTGGACTGAGCTGAATCCAACACATGAGACGGATCGCCGTGATACTTTCGGAGAATAGAAATATGGAATACTGGATGAACCCCTACAAGACTGGGAGGCAAGGCAAGCTCATAAGCACCCTCTCCAACACGTCGCAACACCTCAAAGGGGCCGATAAACCTTGGGCTCAGCTTGCCCTTCTTTTCGAACCTCATTCATGGGTGACACTCGGAGCAGGACCCGCTCTCCAACCATGAATGCAACATCGTGAACCTTTTGATCCTCATAACTCTTCTGTCTAGACTGGGCTATGCAAAGTCAATCCTGAATCACCTTAACCTTCTCCAGAGCATCCTGAACCAAGTCTGTACCCACCTGTGAGCCTCATACGGTGACATCTGGATGCTTGACTGATAACTGCTATTGTAGGCAAACTCTACAAGTGGCAAGAACTGATCCCACGAACCTCCAAACTCCATCACACTCGCACGGAGCATATCCTTTAATATCTGAATAGTGCGCTCAGACTGTCCGTCCATCTGAGGGTGAAATGTTGTGCTCAACTCCACTCGAGTACCCAACTCATGCTGTATGGCCCTCTAGAACCGTGATGTAAATTTTTTATCCCAGTCAGAGATGATGGATACTAGTACGCCATGACGCCTGGCGATCTCGCGGATATAAACTCGAGCCAGCTGCTCGGAAGAATAGGTAGTTGATCGATTCTAAACCTACACCACTATAGACTAGCGAGGATGGTCGATGCAGTTTTACCCAACAAGGTCAGGATTGATTTCCACAGGGAGTTAATTGATTTGGAGTTAGGTATCTATCTAAGTATAGATGCGTGTGTTGTTCCTAATTGCACTTCCAAACATAATTGTGATGATTATACTTCTACTTCTATTTCTATTGTATAGTAAGATTAAAGCTAAGTACAATATTTTTGGTGAAAATTTTCAAGTGTTTAAAGGACTAGGGTAATGACTTATGCCTAGGTAGATACTTAACGGGTATCAAGATTCAAGGGCAAGCTTGTTTTGATTGGGGTCGTAATATAACAATCACACACAAATACTCACTCTATACCTCTCAGTAGTTTGAGTGACTTTGCCCAATTTGGGTTTCTCAAGTCCAAATGGGTGCTCAAGCAATACAAGTGATATTGGATCAAGTCGGGTATTACTAGATCTATGTCTAACCCTTTAATTGGGGCTATCAATCTCTTGAGTTCACCCCAATTCCTTGTTAGCCTAATTTACCTAGACTTAGTCCCTCTTTCTCAAGAAGAACCTAAGTCATAAAGGCATGAATCAATGTTTTCAACCACTAATTCTACAATTCTAGCATGAATTAGGCTAAATATCACTAACCCATAAACAATTAAGCCCTAAAATTCAAGACTCATTAAATACCCACACTAGGGTTGTGTCACAATCCTAGCTATGGGGTTTAGCTACTCATAATAACAGTAGAAATCAAAGATAAAGATGAAATATAATCCATAATATTAAATTAAAAGATGAAAATCTAATGTTTGAAGGTAAATCTTGTACAAAATTTCCCAAAAAGGGAAAACCAGTCATTTCACGTGCTCAGCCAAACTAAACTTAACCTAAAATTGACAAAAAAGTATATTTATACTAAGTTGAAATTTCCAAACAAAATTACCCCTGCAGAGGTTTCGCAGCTGCGTTTCTTCATATCTGAGACTGAGATGAACCTTGTTTCGCGAACTGCATACTTTTCACCACATCAGCGTGAGCGATTTTCATGGCTGCATATTTTTGACGCGGACTGCCCTTTTCATCTTTGCACAACTTGCAAGGTCTCTGAACCTGAGAAAATGCGATCCACAAAATTCTAATCGCGGCCGCGCCAATAATTTCACGACCTCCATTTCCTGCCGTTGTCCGCGTCCATGTCTATGCCCAAAAACCACTTCTCTGAATCTACAACTCGCGGTCCGCGAGTTAATGGTCGCCTCAGCGTTAACACTTACGCGGCCGCACTTTTATGTCGCGGTCCGCATTCTATCTTAGTTTTGGCTTTGCTCAAGTTTGACTCCTTTATGAGTTGACTATGGCTTCTTTGACTCATTTTGAACAAACCCTGCAAGCAAGCACATTAAGTTAGTTTTCGGGAATACCTTTACGCATTTTTGGCCCAAAACCTAAGTAAAAGAGAGCAAAGAATAGACTAAAATCCCTACTTATCAATAGTCATCACAAGAATTAAATGAGCTAACTTGGTCAGCCTATCCACAATCACCCAAATTGCATCAAACTTCCGCTGATTACGAGGAAGCCCAACAACGAAATCCATAGTGATCCGCTCCCATTTCCATTCTGGAATCTCTAACTTCTGAAGCAACCCACCTAGACGCTCATGCTCATACTTCACCTGCTGGCAATTTAGACACCGAGCTACATATTCCACTATGTCCTTCTTCATCCTCCTCCACCAGTAATGCTGCCTCAAGTCCTTATACATCTTCACAGCACCCGGATGAATGGAATACCGCGAACTTTGATCCTCCTAGAGAATTAACTCACACAAACTATCTACATTAGGCACACATAGCCTACCTGCATCCTCAATGCACTATCATCCCCAATAGTGACCTCTTTAGCGTCATCGTGTTGGAACGTGTCCTTAAGGACAAACAGATAGGGGTCATCATATTGACGCTCCCTGATAAGATCATAAAGAGAAGACTGAGAGATCATACAATCCAATACTCAACTCGGCTCAGAAATATCCAATCTAACAAACTGGTTGGGCCTGAATATCCAACGCCAATGGCCTCTCTACTGCTGGTAGATATGCTAAGCTCCCCAAACTCTCCGTCTAGCAACTCAAGGCATCGGTCACCACATTGGCCTTCTCGGGATGGTACAAAATGGTGATATCATAATCCTTAAGCAGCTTTAACCACATCCACTGACGCAAGTTAAGATCCTTCTGCTTGAACAGATGCTGCAAACTCTGGTGATCGGTGTAAATCTCACAAGGGACACCGTACAAATAGTGCCACCAAATCTTCAAGGCATGAACAATAGCTGCTAACTCAAGATCGTGGACAAGATAGTTCTTTTTATGCACCTTTAGCTATGTGGACGCATAGGCAATCACCCTACCATCCTGCATCAACACCATGCCGAGGCCAATCCACGATGCATCACAATTTACAGTATAAGACCCTGAACCTGTAGGCAATACCAATATTGGGGTTGTAGTCAAAGCTGTCTTGAGCATCTGAAATCTCTCCTCACACTCCTCTGTCCACCTAAATCTTTCACCCTTATAGGTCAGCCTGGTCATAGGTGCTGCAATAGATGAGAAACCCTATACCTATTGATGTAATACCACGTCAAACCAGGAAAAATCCAGGATCTCTTAGGACGGTCTAGGCAAACTCTACACTGCTTCCACCTTCTTAGGATCCACCTCGATCCCATCACTCGATACTACATGACCCAAGAATGCCACTGAGTCTAGCCAAACTCACACTTTGAAATTTTTGCATATTTCTTTTCTCTCAAGGTCTTAAGCATAGTCCGCAGGTGCTGCTCATGATCCTCCTGACTCTGGGAGTACACCAGGATGTTGTCAATAAACACAATGACTAATGATTCAAGATAGGGCCGGAACACATTGTGCATCAAGTGTATAAAAGCTGATGGGGCATTGGTGAGCCCAAAAGACATCACAAGGAACTTGTAGTGACCATAGCTAGTCCTGAATGCAGTCTTCGGGATATCTAGTTCACGAATCTTCAACTGATGATAGCATGACATAAGTCAATCTTGTAAAACACGCCGGCACCCGTAACTGATCAAGTAAGTCATCAATAGGCAACAAATACCTAATCTTCATTGTAACTTTGTTCAGCTGGCGATAATCAATGCACATATGCATAGAACCATCCTTTTTCTTCATAAATAAGACCGGAGCACCCCCAAGGTGATAATCAAGCAACTCTTGCAACTGCTCCTTCAACTCAGAATGAGCCATACGATATGGAGGAATAAAGATGGGCTGAGTTCCCGACAACAAATCAATGCCAAAATCAATATCTCTGTCAGGCGGCATACTCGAAAGATCATCTGGAAATACATCTGGAAAGTCCCTCACTATTGGAACTGACTCAACTATAGGGGTATCAAAATACTGACATCTCTCACATAAGCTAGATACGCATCACACCTCTTCTCAACCATTCGTTAAGCTTTAAGAAATGAAATAACTCTGCTGGGAGTATACTCTAAGGTACTTTTCCACTCTAATCGCGGTAATCCTGGCATAGCCAGCGTCACGGTCTTCGCGTGACAATCAAGAATAACATAATGGGGCGACAACCAGTCCATGCTCAAAATAATATCAAAGTCTACCATGTTGAGCAATAATAAATCGGCTCTGGTATCAAAACCACTAAGAACAACCAAACACGGTCGGTACACACGGTCCACAATAAGAGAATCGCCCATAGGTGTAGACACATAAACATGAGAACTCAAAGAATCACGAGATATGCCCAAATACAGGGCAAAATAATAGGACACATAGGAATAAGTAAAGCCTGGATAAAATAATGTCGACGCATCTCTATGATAGACCAAAACAATACCTGTAATGATAGAGTCGGAAGCAATTGCCTTTGTACGAGCTGGAAGAGCATAATATCTGGCCTGGCCTCCCCCTCTAGGGAAACCTCGGCCTCCTTGACCTCCACCTCGAGTTGGCTGAGCAGGTGGGGCGGTAGCTGGTGATGGAATCATAGCCTGAGGACCTGGTGGAGCATGCGGTGGCTGAGAAGTCTGTGGAGGTGCACCCCTCCTAAGTTTGGGGCAATCCCTCACCATATGCTGAGTGTCACCACTCTCAAAACAAGCTCTCGGGGGGCGTGGCTATTGTGACTTGCTCGGGTCAGTCTGCTGGACTGGCCGCTAAAAGCACCTCGTGTAGGAAGTACAATAGATACTGCCGGTGCATAATAAGGCTCCTGGGGCTTAGAAGGGGCCGTAATACCACTGGCGGCTTTAAGAGCTGAATGAACGGGGAGACTCACATAACCCCTACTGTGGTTAACTACAGCTAGGGCACGAGTACCACTGTAAGTTTCAGACTCTCTAAGTCCTGGCCTACCTCTCATCTCTATCTCGAGCGAGCATGCCCTCCAATCTCCTAGAAATACTCAAAACCTGCTGGTAAGAAATATCCATCTCCAACTCCCAGACCATGCTAATCCTGATACTAGGGTGGAGTCCCTCAATAAACCGATGAACCCCTCTCTCGAACTGTAGCAACCAAGGCCGATGCATGTCGGGCCAAATCACTAAAGTAGACTGCATACTCTGACGCAGTCATAGCACTCTGGAGCAACTTCTCAAACTCCGCGCGCCATGCGTCCCTGAGATTCTGAGGAACATACTCTCTAAAAACCATGTCCGAGAAGTGAGTCCATGTAACTGAAGCTCCCTCAGCTGGACTACTCAACTCATAAGCACGCCACCATTGATAGGCTACTCCTCTAAGCTGGAATGTAGTAAAAGAAACCCCACTCAACTCCGTTACGCCCATAGTACGGAGAATATGGTGGCACTCCTCCAGAAAATCCCGGGCATCATATTTCGCCAATCCCAATCAACTGAAGGTAGGAGGGTGGTACTTCTTGTACCTCTAAAGTATGAGGTTCTCCACCTCTAGTTGCTGCACTAGCCTTGTGCTTAACCGAAGCTACCGGCTGCATCAGTATAATCTCTGGGGCCTGGTCGACATGAACCCACTATTTTGGGGTACAGGCTACGGGACTCTGTGCTCCTCCCCCGACCTGAGATTGGCAGGAGCAAGTGGAATCAATCCAGCCTAAGCTAAGGTGCTGAACATGCTCATGAACTGGGCTAGAGTCTCCTGAAGGGCTGATGCAGCAACAGGTACCTCAGGTACCTTCCCTCCAGCTGCAGCTACTGGGGGCTCCTCTGTAGCAGCTCGTGCGGGTGCTCTGGCTGCACCGCGTGGATGTCCTCGGCCTCTACCCCGGCCCTGGCCTCTTGCGGATCTAGCAGGGGGCGCGAGTGCCTGGTCAACAGATATGCCTATACGTGTCCTCACCATCTGTGAGAGAATAGAATACCGAAGTTTAGAATTTTGAAGTCAACAAATTTTCACACGACAAGGAATCAAAGAAGTGTAATTTTTTTCCTAACAGTTCCATAGCCTCCCAAAGATAAGTACAGACATCTCCGTACCGATCCACGAGACTCTAATAAACATGTTTTGACTCACGACACCTGTGAACCTATAGCTTTGATGCCAAATTGTCACGACCCAAAAACTCCCTCCTTAAAACGTCATGACGGCACCTAGTCTCTACGACTAGGTAAGCCTAACAAATTGTAGAAATAACAAATATGAAAATAAAAATCAACAACTAATTGTAATAGATAACTAAATAACTGGTAACAATGTTGTTCAACATGTACAATAACCAATACTCTAGAAATAAACAGTTTTCCCAAAATCCGGAACATCATGAGTCACAAGCTACAGAAATAATCTAGTATCTCTATACACCAAAGTCTACTAAAAAACAGAAGGAAATTGACATAGAGGAGAATAAAGGGGGACTCCGAGGTCTGCGGACACGACAAATATACCTTGAAGTCTCCAAATTGTCTCTACTCACTAATAATGTGGCTGATAACGAGCACTTGGGTCTGCACACAAGACATGTGCAGAAGAGTAGCATGAGTACACCATAATGGTATGCAGTAAGTGCCAAGCCTAACCTCGGTCGATTAGTGACGAGGTCAGGTCAGAACCACTGGTATATAACAAATAAAGCATGAGAATATAACAGTATAACAAGAGACTAGAATTTAACAAAAAGGAAAACACGGAAAAACAACAGTACAACACACAGGGATAAACATCAGGGGATCTCCCGAGATATCGTCTCGTAGCCCAAAGTAAATATGTAGGGAGAACTCCTGAGGTACTGCCTCATAATCTCAAAAGTAAATATACAGGGTGAACTTCCGAGGTACCGCCTCGTAGTCTCAAAAGTAAATGTGTTGGGAGAACTCCCGAGGTACTGCTTCGTAGTCTCAAAAGTAAATGTGCGGGGAGAACTCCCAAGGAACCGCCTCGTAGTCTCAAAAGTAAATATACAGGGAGTAATAATGAGGTACCGCCTCGTAGTCTCAAAAGTAAATGTGCAGGGAGAAATCCCGAGGTACCGCCTCGTAGTCTCAAAAGTAATGTGCAGGGAGAACTCCCGCGGAACCGCCTCGTAGTCTCAAAAGTAAATTTGCAGGGAGAACTCCCGAGGTACCGCCTCGTAGTCTTAAAAGTAAATGTGCAGGGAGAACTCCCGATGAACTGCCTCGTAGTCTTAAAAGTAAACACACAACTCAAACCGATAAATACAATGGCTAACAACAAGAATTCTACAGTTAAGACTAATAAAGAACAAGGAAAAGTAGGAAATCAACTACGCAAGCTGCACTGAGTTCAAATAACCAGTTAAAGCACGTAGAAATGTGATAGTAGACTAAACAGGATACTCCACATGTTGGTATAACTCAATTAAGAATGAAAAAAGGTTACTACTTAGTAAAAATCAGGTTTTATAACAAATAGCTAGTGTATGCACTCAGCACCTCGCCTACACGACACTCACATATCACAATAGTACCAAATCCTAAGGGAATTTCCTCCATACAAGGTTAGGCAAGCCACTTACCTCGAACCAAGCTCAAATCAACCTGTAAGACTGCCTTTTCCTCGATTATCCAAACCCGAATGGCCCAAATCTATCCAAAAACAATTACATATCATAAATACAACTATCATTGAGCAACTACCGGTGGTGAATGACAATCCTCCTGAACGATGAACTTGGAAAAAGGATCGTACAAACTCGGAACGATAAACGATGAGCAACTACCGAACGAGTAGAACATAGCTCACTTGAAGCGATACTACTGCTAAGGTACGGTCTCATTCATTTCCTTTTATATATCTATTCCGAACTAACAATTGCAGGCAATCATCAAAGAACGGTATAATTTTTAGGTATGAAAGCACGCGTTGCACTCTTTTTCCCTTGAACCGGTTTTGTCCCAAATGGGTTTCCGGCATGGGTTTTAACAAGGCAACAAGTAAATCATGCTAACTTATAATTGAAGGCCGGCTACGAACCGGTGATGAAGATCACTACAACATTCAAGGCCTCTCTTCAATCAGCCTCGAACACTGGGAGCATTACCCTCAGATAATAACTTTAGCAAGGAAGGAACCTTTATGATTCAATGGTCTCGGCTCAAACAATAGGATTTACTGCAAGGGTCAACCGGTCAAATGAATCGTGCCCACACAGATTGCTCGAGCTCTGGCACAAAGCTTGTACACAAATGTAACTGTTACACACAAGAATAAAGTCTCTACCTTGCGGATAAAACATCTTGTCTTTTAAAAAAATCTCTTTTTCTTAAGGGAATTTCTTGCATACAATCCCCTAAAGGTATCGAGCCCAAGGCCCGCCTTATCAGGGTTTAAACAATCACCCCCAATCGGGGACTACCGTCCAAAAGAAAATCCGGATGGCTCGGGCTATCGAAGCCCGAGGGCACAAGACCTATTAGGCGGCGCCCAAATTTTGAAGGTTGCGGTCGTTCCCATTCGGGACTGTTATCTTGGGCAAGCCCAGATAACTCGAGGTTACAAGCCCATTAGGCAACATCCGAACTAAAAAGGCTATGGTCATACTGAAACGACTCGGAGAGGTCCGAGACCCGTAACAAAAAATAAGGCCTTCAAAATTTCCTAACCGGTTCTAAAGGCTAATCTCGACAAACTATAATCTAAACTACTTTGGGAAAACTTTTCCGGTATTACCGAACCCCCACGATGCCTTAAGACAAAATAATGTTGAAGGCAAGGTTTATTCAAACCACCGAACGTAACGTAAGTATTTCATGCTAAGGCATTTCGATCTTTGCAAATATAAGTAATAAATCAAAGAGAAAATCCATAAGCTGTTAAAGGGAAAAAACCTTATATACATATCAAAAATTCTTTTTACAAGGTCCAAACAACCACGATGCAAATTTTTACAAAGGCCGAATGGCCTCAACAAAAAGGTAATACAAAAAGCAAAAAACAAAAACATCTAAAAAGGGCCTAAGTGGCCTAGTCTTCTTCGGGGGCTGCATCATCACCTTCGGGGTCTCTTCCACCCTCGGACTCGCCCAAATCTTCACACTCCTCATAATCTTCAGGATAGGCTAATTTTCTGGCCTCGGCTTCGAGCTCTTTGTCACTATCAATCTCAGCCGATAAGTCAAAACCCCGAGCATGAATTTCCTCGAGGGCCTCCCTTCGAGATTGCCACTTCGTGTGCTCGATGATATCCTTTTCTCTAACCTGAGCCTCCTCGACATCGTCCTTATAAACAGCCAATATCTCGTCGGCATCGAGTTTAACTACCTTGGACTCCGACTTGGCTATCTCAAGCTCCTTAGCCAGATTTTCTTGATCGGAGACGACTGAACTCAGCTGAGAGTGGAGCTCCTCGATCTTGTTTTCCTGCACCAAGGCCTTTTCCTTTACAACTCGAAGCTAGACCTCAACCGAATCCAATTGTGCCCGGGCAGTCTCCTTTTCCGAGGCGAAGCGGTCCATATTGAGTTTCCATTCTTCGGTCTCGGCCTTTACCGCATCCACATCTGCCCGGAGCTGCTCGATCTGATCAAGATTATTTTGGACCTGCGGATTTGGACCGTTAGCCACCATGTTTAACTCATCATCACTAACCTTAAATACTCTTCTTACCTGCTCGACTAGGTCGGCAATTTCCTTACGAGCCGCCTCTAGCTCAACCTGGATTTTCTCGCTGAGAAGTTTGTAAGAATCCCTCTTCTCAGTGAGCCCTAGAGTCTCGGCCTCATGCTGGTTTAACTCTTCTTGATATCGGAGAAAAGTCTCGTGGTGAAGCACCAAGGCATAAAAACATAGAGAAAAAAGTTACGATTATTTTATGACTTTATCTAACTACATATTAGAAGTCGTCAAGAGGCATCTAAAGTTACTCGGTCATCATGCATCCTCCGGAATAGATATGATAATCGACCGCTTCCGATCAGGATTCACACTTGGAACTGGGAACCGATTGACTAGCTTCGGACTTGAAGAAGGCCTGCTGGTTCCTGAAGACAGACTCTTCCTTGGCACCGGTAATTTACCCAACCCGGTGATGTACTCTAGGGCGGTAAAGTCTAAACCATCAAAAAATTTGTGAAATGGGCCTGCCACCCCTTAGGGCCCCTCGTTGGGCGTCCTTTCAGCGTCTGGGCCTCGTTGATCATAGAATCATAAAATAAAGGCGACTTAGAGAGATCTATCACTCCAAGTACGTCCTTTAGGGCATTGTCTTCTACCCGAGAAGCACTGGCCACGGTCTCTTTGTTGGCCTCCCTAACATGGGGAAAAACGACCTTGCCCCTCTCTGGTTCGGAGGCCTCGACCACTGCCTCTTCATCGGCCCCCCTAGTTTGAGGCAGTTTGGTGTCACCTCGCATGCGGGCCACCAGTTCAAAAGCTTCTTCTTCTTCAAACTCATCCCTCAGCCGATGGAGTGATCCGATGGGAGCTCTCGGGTGCTAGTGTTTTCTTTGGATTTTCACACCAGCCTCCTTCTCGATTTTTTCTTCTCCAAGTTAGGAGAACTCGAAGCCCTTTTTCTCTTCTTCTACTCACCCTATCTTGGAGCAGTGGACTCGGCTGCAATCCTCGTCACCGAATGTAGGCCTCATTGTGACATCCTTGGAAAGACCTGCAAAGAAAAAAAAGAAATGAGTAAGGGCTCAGCAACACGGAGGAAACCTAAGTGTTGTCCACTCAAGAAAGGAATCTCACCGTGATAAAGGGCCTCCCACCGGCCCTTCAAAAGCTCGCTCCATGCATGCTCGAAATTTGATTTCTGTGATGCAATGCCCTCAACCCACTCCTTGATTCGAGGGACTTTCTTCGGGACCCGAGAAACAGCTGCACCACCACTAAACACCGATAAGAAAGAAGGAAAAGAGAGTTAAAATGAAATCTTGGAAAAACAAAACTTTACTTACGTTTTGTGTTCCACTTCTCGGGGTACGACATGTACTCTGCTGGGATCAGGTCCGAGGTCATTACTCGGACAAAATAGCCTAGCCAACCTCGATCCCGGCTTCATCGGTGCTCGAGAACAAGGCTTTACTAGCCCGGTGTGCAAGTTTAATCAGTCCCCCCAGATAAGTCGGGGATTGTATAGGCGCATAAAGTGGTCCACGGTGAACGAGCATCCGTCGATCTTGCTCACGAAGAAATGGAGGTGAATGACGATCCTCCTGAACGAGGGGTGTCTAACCAAGGCACACCTCGTACCATTTGCAGAAGTGGATGATTACCGGGTCCAACGGGCCCAACATAAAAGGATAAGTGTAAACACTTAAGTATCCCTCGACGTGGGTAGTGATATCTTCATCGGGACTGGGAACCACCATGTCTTTTTCGACCCAGATGCAATCCTTTTTAACCATGGGGAGAATTTCTTCTCTGTTCGAGCAGATGTACCTCGAGACCCTCTCACATCGGCCCAGTATGGGTGAAGGTTTCTCAACCTTAAAATCGGCAGTCACCGAGCACCCGCTAGGAATGAACATGCTAAGAGGGGGTTCCGCCACTGGTTCCTCACCGGTCGGCCGCGATGTAGAAGTAGTTTCTTTTTGGGAACTGTTTTTGAAGTTTTCACAGTTTTTTTTTAAAAAGGAGGGAAAGAGATGATAAAGAGGAATTAAAGAGTTACTTGATGGTATGGAATGTAGACAAGCGGAAGTTCTTACAAAGATCTCAAGAAATCAAGATACAAATGCTAGAAAATTTAGAGATTTCAAACTACGGTTCAAAGCCATGAGTGGCTGACCAGCAACTGACGAGCATTTAATGCCACTAAGACGTGAATGACGGGACGTTTGTTCATTTTGTCATTTCTGACGTGGAGTACCGAGGTGAGAATCGGAAGCTCATATTGTTTCTCGTCGTTTACTCTCCGAAAAACGAGGGGACTATCTGTGTACGGTCGAAATCGAGCTCGATTACTGCATGACGGATCAGGCTCGGAATGCGAGGGGTTGAAGATCGACCCCGAGTCTCATCGAACCATAACACGAGGCCAGAATGTCCGTCCTCGAGAACATTGAGTCCATGATCTTGGAATCGCCAAGGACCCCGAATAAGCACGAGGAAACATTGTCGGTATAACCAACAGAAGACCGAAATAACGAGAGGCCAAAATATCCGTAACCGGTCGGATATCATGGCGAGAATCTCGGCACGTATCAATAAGGAACCGGCAAATCAGCAAATCAGGAGATTTTTACCTTTTATATAATTGTACCTAAAGTGGGATTCCCCTACTATATAAAGAGGGTCTGATTACTTATAAAACACATTGTAACACGCATCCCATGGCAATATATCATTATTTTTAGTTCTTATTATTCTCTTGTCATTCTCTTCTAATCTCAATAAAAGCACTTTTGGCTCGAGGGTGGATAACCTTCCAAGGGTAAGACTGTTCAACTTGTGTGGTTTGCATTTACTTTCCCATTGTTTATTTCAATTTCAATCTGATTTATCATTTTGTATCAAGTTAGATCACATATCCTTAAAACCACATACAAATTTAATTGTTATCGATTTTGAGGTTAAATAATATCTACATTCGCTAGTTCTGTTTGAACTCTAGAACTAAACACTTATGTTCCTACCTATCTAAGAAGTGTCTCTAACCGTGAGAGCTTATATACATGTTATTCTTAGCTAGGATAACTATTTAAACACACTAATATCCTCATCCGGTTCTTGTAGTTCCGCCCTCGAGTGTGCAATTAAAGTACAATTTCTCTAAGTCTGTGACCACTCTCATGTTTAGAGAAGGAAAGTTATACTAGTGAAATTTGTGATATAGAAGTAGTTGGCTCAAGGAAGTTAAGGGGTCGTTTGGTATGAGGTATAAGAAGGTATAGTGTTGGTATAAAAATTCAATGTCACCTTAATACTTTGTTTGGTTAGCAAACCTATTATAAGTTATCCCAGATTAAAATTAGTATCGGGGTAACTTATACCTTGTAGATGGTTGGTAATTAGTGCAGGGATAACTTATATCTTCTTCTTAGAAATTATGCAATTGTCATTTTTAATACAACATACCAAAAGGTGGATAAAAAATAATACCAGCATAACTTATCACAGCATAACTTATTCGGGTATAAGCCGTATTCAAACCAAACGACCCCTAAGAGTTTTATTAACGTTTTCAAGGTGATCAGCAAGTGTTCCGTATCATTGTAAAGGGTCGTTTGGTAGGAGGTATTAGAAAAAATAATGCAAGCGTTAGCTCTGTGTATTATTAATACCTTGTTTGGTACTTTTTTTCAACTTATGTATAACTAATACTTGGTATTATCCTATGTATAAGTAATGCATAGAAAACCATGACATTAGTAATACCAAGGCTATTAATGCATGTATTAGTATAGTTAAAGACATAATTGTCCTTAAAGTCCGTTGAAGCTAGAGAATATAAAGGGCATTTTTGTAAACAACTAAATTATGCAATGCATTATAATTTTTAATACACCACACTAAACAGTAGATAAGAAATAATATCTGCATAACTAATGCTTGCATTACTAACCCATGCATTGTTAATCCCTACATTATTAATGCACCTTATTTCACACTATTCTTATACACCCTACCAAACGACCCCTAAGATTATAAGTCAAATAGAACTAACGCTGAAGTGGCTGATTCATGACGGAGCCTACTTTAGCAAGGCATATATAGGATTGGTACAACATTCCTCCATTGACATGATCACTTAACTGGTGTGGTCTGTAAGACTCTTTCACAGCTTCAAGAACCAATGCATTAATATAATCAATTGTAAGCAACAAATGGTCACATTTTGTGGATGTTTACATTGTAGATGTTAGGTGATGTAAGATCGGATCAACTGATCCAGTGTTAAACTCTATGAGCTTCTGCAGTGATTTAGCGGGATTATCCAACTACGAGAGTTATTAACAGATCTCTCAATTATTATAACCCCCATTAACAATTCTTTAAAATTATCAAACATTATCCTAATTGTAGTTCAGCATCATTATAATTTACATCTATGCAATCTACAAATCAAATTTAACTCTAAAAAGGAAAGCAGTAATTGGAATACCAAAAATTTATATATTATATTAAAAGCACAAAGACCCTTCGCAAAATGTCGTTCATCTTTTCTTCCTTTTAAAAAAAGATTTCAGGCTAGACAAAATATAGGACTTTGAATTAAAATAAAACTTTATTTATTAAAACTTTCCATATTTGAATTATTATGTAGGAAGCCCCAATATTTAGACATTAAAATCAACTAAATTTCTTCCTTGTATAAATTAAAGTTCTAATTTAAGACAAAATATTTGAACTAAATTACGTTGAAATACTTTTAGAAACTCATAACTTTACCAAAACCATTAGAAGCAATGGCATTAAAAAAAATTAGAAGCCACAGTTAGTTGTTCAAAGTGTTCCCAACGTTTCCTTTCAAATTGTTTACCTCGAAATATGAGTAACAATTTAACTTGTAAAGTGATTATAAGAATACGTTATCTGATTCAATGCCAACTAATAAATGATTGGATAAATAAATGAATTAAACGATTGAAATAGATCAAACCAGTGTCGTTTGCTAGTTATTGACCTCGGTATGGAGTAGGCTCGAGATCAAATGTTAAGAACCACAAGAACAATATGGACAATAGGAACATTAGAGAATTAAGAGCGAGTAAAAGAGCAGACTGTCTGTATTTCTCAGTAAATGTGTATATGATTCATGTCCTGGTTACAAATGAACAGGGTTCCTCTTTATATAGTAGAGGAATCCCAAATAAAGTATAACTCTATTTTCGGAAGTAAAATACATGATAGATATCAATAACCGTTAATGGTTCCACAAATCCCGAGATTCAGCCGAGATTGGTGGTCGACTGCATATATTTCATTATTCCATTACTTAGATGTTGATCTAGCCCAATCTCGATCCTCAGTCTCCGTGTTCCTCAAGCTCGAGCTTGCTTCGATACAGACTTATCACGAGGCAGACCCCTCGAGGCCATAAAATCGGACGTGGTCGATTTTAACAGTATACAGATAGTCCCCGCATTTATTAGAGTGAAAAGATAAGAAACGATTTGAGTCGTAATTCCCCTATGCATCGATCATGACGTCGTCTTCGTGACGTAAGCGAGTGATGTGACCGAAATGTCCCTTCGGTTGAGTTCCCCAAAAACCACAAATGCATGTCAGTCGTTGGTCGGCCACTAGTGTTACTGAACCGTCGCCACAAGCCTATAAATACCACCTCCTTTGTTGATTCAAACTTTACTTCGCTTTGATCAAAAACTCTTAACTCCCCAATTCTTCTCATATTTCTCTCATCACCGCCATTTACGCCACTGTTGTTTCAATCGGATCCACTAATTTCACACCTTTCTCCCTCCTTCTACAAGTATACAAATGACGAAAACCTCAAAGATTATGCCACAAAAAGAGAAGGCTTCATCTTCTTCCTCCTGGTCGGCCGGTGATAAGACGCCGGTGAAGCCTCGTATCGAGGAATGTATCCCGGGGACAATCGAATTAACTTCCGAATTCAAAATTGAAAGGCCCTCCTCAGTCCCAAGTCTCCATGAACCCATGTCCTGATACATCTGCTCAATATCGGAAGGTGAGCTCGAAAGGGTGAAGGAGGATTGTGGTTGGGAAAATATGAAAGTGGTGGTTCCTTCCCCTGAGGAGGATATCACCACTTATGTGAAAGGGTACCTTAGTGTATATACCTACCCTTTCACTCGTGGTCCCGTGGATCCAGTCATACTTGACTTCTGCTGCCAGTATCGAGTAACCCTCGGCCAAATATATCCCTCATTATGGCACATCGTCAACCTTACAGGTTCTTTTCAAGAAAGGTCGAGGGAATGGCCTTCACCCTCGATCACTTGATAAGACTATACAACCCATGCCTTTATTGAGGTAGGTTAATAAAGCTGCAGTGTTGGGATACGAAGACGGTGTTCTCAAGTATTGATAAAGACAAAGACCGAGGTTGGATGGGTCGATTCATCCGAATCAAGACCTCCGATCTAATTTCGGTCGAGAAGATGCCATTCCATGAGGAATGGAACATGAAACATAAGTGTGATTTCGATTCGGGTACTTTATTGTTTTACTTTCTTTATTCCTTCACTGACTCATGTTATCTTCTCACGATGTAGCTTCTCCTTGGTTTCCCGGCGCAATTCCGGATCTCGAAGGCTGGGTTAGACAGTTGGTCTCTACTTTTTCTTTTTTCGAACACTGCTGGCGTGATTTGGCCAAAGGCCGATGGGAGTCCAAAAACACGGTGAGTCTCTTTGCATGTACGTTGAGGTTCTCCTCATAATATAATTCCTACTTACTTGGTTTCTTTATGCGTAGGTCTTGGTGAACATGTGGCTATGAGGCCACCTTCGCCTGGGAAGTGGAGGTGTCGAAGCCAAACAAGGAGAGGAAGAGGAGAAGAGTTTCTCCTTCTGTTACCCCTAAGCCCAAAAAAAACAAATCTCGGAAGTCAAAAGTTGAGCCTTCTCATGTCGAGCAAGTTCAACGACAACGAGAGGAAGATGAAGGAGGTGAGGTGGATGTGCTCGAAGGGTCTAGTCCCGAGGCCCTTCAGAGAGAAGACAATGTCCCAAGCAATTCGCTTGGTATAATCAACATCAGTGACTCGCCACTTGGACCCTCGTTCTACGAGGGGCAGTTCCATGATGCCCAAGCATGGGTACTCCCATCGTGGGACAGGTGTAGTGCCCCATTTTTCTCGCGAAATCAGGTTTCGACATTTGACAACTCCTTTCGAGAGAAGGGAAAAGGAATTGGTTGTTGGAGAGTCTCCACCTAACGGATTAAGGTGCGTTAGGGAACCTATAGTAAATAACTCAGATTATACCAGTTTGCATCACTAGAGATCGGGTAAGGGCTCAAATTACCTTGAGGGGAAGGTGTTAGGCACCCCTCGAGGTCCACAATGGTGGGTCCCGGCCGAACTTAATTTATGTGAATTAGTCTAAGAAAGCGAAGAAACTATTTAATAGTACTGCCTATTTGTGCGTTCAACATCATATAGGTATTCTGCCTATAGGGTTCTGCAATTAATAATCTGTTAAAGTTAATCATATGCGTGCATTTACTGTTTATATGTGGAAGCTAATTTGAGCCCATATTTTTCTCTATTTGAAAGCCCTAATTGTTTTGTATGTCGCTTAGTATTTACAATTTTGAGCAACTTAGATCGAGTCTAGAACCGTCCTAAAATAGAGGTCCCAATGACTACAGGACCATAGTTAAGGGACGGGTAGTGCACGCATAGGACACGAGTTAGAATTGATTAGAACACGTTAGGTAAAAACTTAAAGATAGTAATCGGGTAGTAGGAGACGATAGTCTGTGCTCGCTGAATAATACGAGTAACACCCCCATCTTGGGAGAGTTACGAAAGTATTATTTATGTTGCACGGGGTGATCCTATAGGCTAAAATATTTAGGACCCAGGCGTTTTGTACAATAGTAAATAATATCAAGTCACAAAAATATGTCCAGAATTATTTGTCTAATCCTATAGGCATGTTGTCTAGGTGATTGACAGTGATAATCACAGAAGCGCATTCAAAATTACTTAATCGAATACCCTAGGCATGATTTCTATAGTTGAACTGATTTTGTCCCTATAGGCATAATTTCTATAAGTGATATGATTTCTACAATAGACCCAAATACACCTGGACAACCCAAGCTTTCAACACATAACATCTCCAAGGCTCATATTCATGGATACACAAGAACTGGTGGTGAATGATTCACCCATAGCATACATAACCCAAATCTCTAGTGTGTCAGAGTTCACAAGGGTCTCACATGGACCCCGAGCAGTGCTCACACTAGGGAGGTCAAGGACAGAACCTAAATAGTCTTGGCTTTCAGCCGGCTAAGTCTGAGGAGTCAGAATAGCATAGGTAACACATGAAAGAGAGTAGGCAATGGCTAAGGGACAAAATTTAAAAAGATGTACTTAATTTTAGGAAACGGATATAGCAAATTTTAAAACCCAGAACGGTTGACCAAAAGGTCAGCAAGACTTAGAGACAGGTTTTTCATTTAGCAAACAATACATAGGCAGAATCATATTGAAAGAATTAGGAAAAATAAGTTGGCAGGATTTACAAAGATTGTCATACACAGGTGCATAATATTTAACAAGTTAAAGCCTAAAAGGTCAAATTTATGCTAAGTGTACCCCCATTAACAAAGAAAGCCATGTTTACTCACATCATGAAACAAGAACAACATTCAGACATGGTAGGGAAAACATAAGTTTGATAACTACCCTAGAGTCAAGTAATCACTGAAGGAATATGGAATCAAGAGAACCAAAGACATGCTAAGAGACATATTATCAGGGATACTAGATTATAAATGACAGAAAGGCCTTAGCACTGATCCGAACACATTATATATGCAAGACAAACATTGTAAAGATTCAGAGTAAGATGAGCGAGTGAACTTGTGTCAAATAGCACTCGTAAGTATTCTAGTATTGACATAGTAGACTAACAAAGTTGCATACAGGAGCAGTCTAGAATGCATTAACCTAAACAAACTTAAGAGGGTTCATATTATTCAAGTTAAGCATGAGCAATCTCGGAACTAGCAACATTAGGTGAAATTAAAATACTAAAGAGACTCAGAACAAATGCAAAGTTGACAAAATCACGCATAAAAATAACCCTGGAACATACTGGGCCATGAACTTCAGAGAAGAGAACATAGACAAATCACAGATACATAAGAACGAAATGGCAAAGGTACAGTAACTCACTAGTTAAGCGAGAAAAGAAAGAATAACACCACAATAGTCGAGAACCCAGAATATTTGGCCTTGGCTTTCAGTCGGCCAATAACCAGGGATAGAACGAGATAGCAAAGAAAACACAAAGCCAAATACTAAGTTTTTAGTGAGATTACAGTGACTCCCGGTGTCTTATAAAGGGGAAAGGAGGATGGGTTATATAGCAGTAAAATCGGATGCACAAATAAGGAAAATAGTTGAATAAACACAGGTAAGGAAAGAAATCAAGTAAACACAGGTGACGAAGAAGAGAAACTCTCGCATGCAGGTCAGTAAAATAAGCCGAAAAGAAAAGGTATCAAACTCCAAACCCTAGTTAGGGTTTTAAACTTGAAATCGGACAACTGGTATGAAGGATCCAGTTCAATCTCATGTATATGGACGGAATATTAAACAAATCTTCAAGATTGAGTCGATTTGTGTCAGATATGGAGGTGGTATTTGCCAAAAATTAGGCAAATACCTAAGTATTATCATAATCGAAGAGCCAGTACCAAGAGAATGCAAATATAGTAAGCAAATAATGGTGAAATCCCGTTATCAACGGGATTTGGGGGTGTGACGGCTAGGGTTCATGAGAGAGGGAGAAGGGGTTGAGAGGATTCAGAGATGGAGGATGAGAGGGAATGGAGATTAGGGTTTGGGGTGTTAAGTTAAAAGTGGTAGGTTAAATGTAGGTCGTTGATCTTAGAGATCAACGACTAGGATTTTAAAACGGGACTGGGGCGGGTTGTGTGAAATGGGTACTGACCGGGTTGGGATTAGGTTTGGGCTGGGGTTATTTAGGCTAGGTATTAGGTAATTGGGCCTGGTAAATGGGTTTGTTTGGGTAGCTTAGGTCCGAAATAATTAGGTAAAAGGGGTTATTATTTAAATACTCAATTAAATTAGTAAATAATTCATAAAAAATAATAAATAAATTGTAAAAATATTATTTGTGCATAAAAATGGTTAATAACAGTTATTAACACTATAAAAATATGAAAAGTTATTTATTTGCATAAATAAAGTAATTATAAATATATTCGGGCTATCATTGCAAAAATGTGCAATTTTAATCTTTAAAAATACAAATGTAATTATAACAAATGCACCAAAATATTTAAAACCTAGCATGGATGTAAATGATGAAGTCAGATGACAAATATCATCGTAAAATAATTTGTGATGCAATTAATGATTATTTATCTAATAAAATATGGGAATAAATTGATTTAAAAATCTCTAAAATTATAGAAAATTAGGAAACAAGCTTGTATCTGTTCACAAATCAGATGACGATGCATATGTACTATTTTGAAAGTATATATGTATATTCAAAAATATGAGAGAAAAATTGGGTATCAACAGCTGTCCCTCTTTACCCGGAAAGGATGAAAGAGCTGTTGGGTAAAAAAAATGATGATCAATTTTGACCGAATGGAGTGATTTGAAAGATATGGGCCGCACTCTGGCTTTTGAGCTGCCTACATATCCCCGGTTTTACAGGAATCAGGCCATATGTAGTTCTGGATCCAACAGTGGAATGAACCGGTGGAGTTGTTTGTAAGAGCGGACAAAATATTCCGAGTGGGATCAATTGGGATTTGAAAATGGTTATGGGTAAGTGAGGTTGTGTAATGGATGATGATCGGTTACCTTTGAAATAATTGGAAGGTATGGGCATCGAGTGAGAACTGGAGCAAAGATTGCTCCCGTTAGGATAACGGTTACCTTCCGGATTGCCTGCAAACTCAAAATACAATATGCACATTCAGATTTTCATAAATTTAAACATGATGCAAATTACCTTTGGACCATGGAGATTGTCTTTTGACGGTGAGGAGACGTCCTTAGACCATGATGTCCCGGGCCATGAGTTGTGCTGTAAAAGATTCGCAGTCAATGAAAATGATGTTCTCGGGCTATGAAGATAGTGCCTCCAAACCATGATGCCTTTGAATAATGATGTGCAGGATTGAGAGATCCTTAGGCCATGGCATGGTTTCTTCCGGCTATGAGGATGATGCCTTCGGACTATGACGCCTTTGGACAAATTGGCTATATATTAGCCCATGAGATTCAAAGACATGATGCTTGAGATAAAACAAGACAGAGCTTAGTCTTGTGTAGGGTTGAGGGCAAAGCTTAGCCCCGAAAGAAGAGAATAGAGAAATATTTGTGTTATGCAAAGGGAGACAATGCTTAGTCTCGTGCGGGAAAGGCAGAGCTTAGCCTTATGCAAATGAAGAGGCAGGGCTTAGACTCATGCAGGATTTGAGACAGTGCTTAGTCTCATGCGGAGAAGGCAGAGCTTAGCCTTATGCAAATATAGAGGCATGGCTTAGCCTCATGCAGGATTTGAGACAGTGCTTAGTCTCAGGCAAATGGAAGGCAGTGCTTAGCCTTATGCAAGATTCGAGACAGTGCTTAGTCTCATGCAAGGAGAAGGCAATGCTTAGCCTTATGCAAATAGAGAGGCATGGCTTAGCCTCATGAAAGATTCGATGCAATGCTTAGTCTCATGCAAAGAGAAGGCAATGCTTAGCCTTATGCAAATGAGGAGCCAGGGCTTAGCCTCATGAAAGATTCGAGACAATGCTTAGTCTCATGCAAGGAGAAGGCAATGCTTAGCCTTATGCAAATAGAGAGGCAGGGCTTAGCCTCATGCAAGATTCGATACGGTGCTTAGGCTCATGCAAGGAGAAGGAAATGCTTAGCTTTCTGCAAATATAGAGGCAGGTCTTAGCCTCATGCGGGAATTGAGACAGTGCTTAGTCTCATACAATGAGAAGGCAATTCTTAGCATAATGCAAATAGAGAGGCAAGGCTTAGCCTCATGCAGGATTGAGACAGTGCTTAGTCTCATGCAAATGGACGAATAGCAAATAAGAGTGAAGTATTCTTAGCTGGAGACATATTTATGTCCTGTAGTTCTGTTGTTGCGACTATACTTATGGCGATGACCTATTCCTGCATCCAAAGAAAAACTGTGAGTTTTGCGGGGGAGGTTGGTTCGTGACTTTGTCTACTTGCTTTGCTCCGCTCTGCCCGAGGGTTCTGTTCGAGTTACCATGAGTAGCATTTGGCCAAGAACTTTTCATAAGTATGTGTGTATGGTTTTCAAAACATAGTAATATGAATATTAAGAAATCAATTAGATGAACTGGTGACTGTGATGTTATCAGAGACATTGCGACCTCCTTGCCATAGAATTTTGAGGGTCCTCCTCAAAAGTTTGCCCCAGTTATCTAAATGATCTTCTGGCTGCTTTACATGCAATGTCGTTGGTTGAAATTGCTTCGGAATTTTAAGGGTCCTCCTCAAATTCTGTCTCAGTTTCTGATTGTGGGGAAAATGGAAATTTTTATTGAATTGTGACCGAACCAAAAGGGCTGCCTACGTATCCCCTCTTAAACAGGAATCAGGTCAAGCGTAGTTCAATTACATTATATGAAGAAATGCAAAAAGATTTACACATAGTATCTTTTGACTACATCTGAATTGATAGGCTTTGGCTAAATCTCTTCGTCTATTTTTGCGAGTATGAGTGCTCCTCCTGTCAGTACCCTGTGAACCATGTAAGGACCTTGCCAGTTTGGTAAGATTTTCCCTTTGTCTTTATCTTGATGTGGAAAGATCTGTTTTAACACCAGCTGCCCCGATGTAAACTGTCTAGGTTTGACCCTTTTGTTGAAAGATCTGGACATCCTGTTTTGATAAAGCTGACCATGACACACTGCATTCGTTCTTTTTCCATCTATGAGGGCTAATTGATCATAGCATCTCCTTATCCATTCTGCATCACTGAGTTCGGTTTTTTGTATAATTCTCAAGGAAGGAATTTCTACCTCGGCGGGATGACGGCTTCAGTGCCATAAACCAATAGGTAAGCAGTTGCTCCGGTTGATGTACGAACTGTGGTACGATATCCTAATAAGGCAAATGGTAACTTCTCGTGCCATTTCTTGTGATTCTCTACCATTTTTCTTAGTATCTTCTTGATGTTTTTATTGGCGGCCTCCACGACTTCGTTTATTTGAGGCATGTATGCTGTGGAATTCTTGTGCTTTATTTTGAAGGTCTCGCACATAACTTTCATTAAGTCACTGTTGAGGTTGGTGGAGTTGTCGGTGATGATGGATTCAGGTACCCCGAATCGGCAAAATATACGATCTTTGACAAAATCTGTGTCCGTTTGAAGCAGCGGGCTCGATTGGACCAATGACATCCATTCCCCAAGCAACAAAAGACCAAGGTGCACTTGTTGCATTGAGTTTGTTTTGGGGCACCCGTATCATATCTGCATATATCTGGCACTGGTGGCATTTTTGGACATATCGGATGCAATCCGTTTCCATAGTCATCCAAAAGTATCCGGCCCTAAGTATCTTCTTGGCTAGGACGAAACCGTTCATATGCAGGCCGCAGGTTCCGGCATGTATTTCTTCAAGCAATTTGGAAGCCTTTTTGGCGTCGACACATCTTAACAGTCCTAGATCGGGAGTTCTTCTATATAGAATTCCTTCGCTTTGGAAGAAATGATTGGACAATCTCCGAAGTGTGCTGAGAGTGGTTTGCATGCTCTGGATATTCTCCCTTTGCCAAATATTCCCTGATATTATGGAACCACGGATTTCCATCTATCTCTTCTTCGACATGAGCACAGTACGCCGGCTGATTATGGATTCTCACCGGAATGAGATCGATGAAATTCTTGTCCAGATATTGTATGATGGAGGACAAAGTGGCCAATGCATCTGCAAATTCATTCTGGATTCTAGGGACATGCTGGAACTCTATCTTTGTGAACCTCTTCCTCATATCCTATACATGATGTAGATATGGTAGTATTTTGGTATTTTTGGTAGCCCATTCTCCTTGTACCTGGTGCACTAGCAGGTCTGAGTCACCAATTACCAGCAGTTCCTGAACGTTCATGTCGACAGCCAAATTGAGCCCTAATATGCAGGCTTTATACTCAGCCATATTATTGGTGCATGGAAACCTAAGTTTTGCAGACACCGGGTAGTGCTGACCAGTTTCTGATACCAGGACGGCTTTGATACCGACTCCTTTGAAATTTGCAGCTCCGTCGAAAAACAGTCTCCACCGATCATAGGCTTCAGCAATGTCTTCTCCTACGAATGTTACCTCTTCATCAGGAAAATAAGTTTTTAATGGTTCGTATTCTCCTCCTACATGATTTTCAGCAAGATGATCTGTCAATGCTTGTCCTTTGACTGCCTTCTGAGTTACATAGATGATATCGAATTCACTCAACAATATTTTCCACTTGGCCAGCTTCCCTGTAGGCATAGGCTTCTAAAAGATGTACTTCAGGGGATCCATCTTTGAGATGAGATAGGTGGTATAGGCACAGAAGTAATGCCTCAATTTCTGAGCTATCCATGCCAGAGCACAGCAGGTGCGTTCCAGCAAAGAATACCGTGCTTCATAAGGCGTAAACTTCTTGCTCAGGTAATATATCACTTGCTCCTTTCTCCCCGTCTCGTCATGTTGTGCCAAAACACAACTGAAAGCCTCATCTAATACCATAAGGTAGAGTAATAATGATCTATTAGGTTCTAGTGGGACTAGGACTGGTGGTGTGGACATGTATTCCTTGATTTTGCCAAAAACCTTATGGTAATCCTCATTCCAGTTGGTTTCGGCATCCTTCTTCAGCATTACGTCTCAAGAAACTCATTACGTCATTCTTGTTCTTTGGTGGTGGTAATTCCTGGATAGCTTTGACCTTTGATGGGTCCAACTCGATTCCTTCGCGGCTGACGATGAATCCCAACAATTTTTCGGCAGGAACCCCGAATGCACATTTTGCGGGGTTCATCTTTAGATTATACTTTTGCAGTCAGTCAAAGAACTTTCTCAAGTCTGCTATGTGATTTGTGGCTTTCTTGGATTTTATGATGATGTCGTCAACATATACCTCTATCTCCTTGTGTATCATATCATGAAAGATGGTTGTCATGGACCTCATGTAGGTGGCCCCAACATTCTTCAGACTGAACGACATCATCTTGTAGAAATATACTCCCCACAGTGTAATGAAGGTTGTCTTTTCTGCGTCTTCTTCGTCCATCTAGATTTGATGATAACCCACGAAGCAATTCACAAAGTACTAGAGCTCATGCTTCGCGTAGTTATCAATCAATATGTGTATATTTGGTAGTGGGAAATCGTCCTTGGGACTTGCTCCATTTAAATCCCGATAGTCGACACATACCCTGACTTTCCCATATTTCTTCGGAACCAGCACAATGTTGGCTAACCATGTTGGGTACCCAACTACCCTGAGGACTTTGGCTTTGATCTGCTTAGTAACTTCTTCCTTGATTTTTAGGCTCATGTCTGGTTTGAACTTTCTGAGCTTCTTCTTTACTAGCGAACATATTGGATTGGTAGGCAATTTATGAGCCACTATGGATGTGCTCAAATCGGTCATGTCATCATACAACCATGCAAAAATGTCCTCATATTCTTTCAGGAAGCGAGTGTATTCTTCCTTTTCTGACGGTGACAAGTGGATGCTTATGCGAGTTTCTTTGATGGTTTCAGAATCTCCCAAATTGACCACCTCAGTATCGTCCAGGTTGGACTTAGATTTGTTCTCAAAGTTCTCAACTTCTCTAACAATCTCTTCATGTATCACATATGTCTCTTCCGAATCACTATCCTTGTGTTGTGTTGTCTCATTACATGTCACAGCCGTTGGTTCATCAAGGTAAGAAATAGTAATGTTGTATAGGAAACATATGAAAGATAATGATAACAAAACATCAAATTATTGATAAAAATGCTGAAATTTTGAACAAAGTAGTGTTTAAATGACTTCAAACAATGTTTTCCAAAACGAAATACAGAAAGAAAGATGTTTTTGAAACAGAATGCTTAAAAGAATTGTTTCTCAAATAACACTAGTAGCCATGCTACCCGGGGACTCGTCTGGCCTTGGATGGTGTGGCGGTCCAATTTCTGAGAAATGATCGCCTCTTCATTGTCTGAATGATAAGGCATTCTTCTTTCTCCTCCTCCTCAACTATCACATTGCAATCCATATCTTCGTCTTCCAAGAACATGATCCTCAGCCCCGCCAAAGCTTCTTCTTCAGATCCCCATATTGTATCGACCTGATGAAATGATAGACTCAGATGTGGCACTGGCTTCCCAAGAGGGTAATAGGGACCACGCCATGGCGGCGACCAATCATCATATTCTTGCCAGGTATACGAATATCCAAGCCCAAAAGTTGCACCATGACGTTTCAGCTGTATTGGCTTGGTAATGCCTTGGAGTTTCTTCCCAAGTCCTTTGCCGGTTTCATACCCTGACCATGCCTGTATACTTTCTATTTTGATGCTCCACCATTTATCTTTCTCAATTGCATTGACGCGCTCGATGCGGTGATAAGTCTCTCCGGCCAACTTCCTTCTATTTTCCATGATTGGAACAGTTTGATTGGTATAAATGGGATTGCTCCCATATCCATGAATGATTACTTATTGATGATTCCATTCAAATTTCACAGCCTGGTTCAAAGTGGATGCAACAACCCCAGCATCATGTATACAGGGTCGTTCTAACAGCAAATTGTAGCAGGCGGATATGTCTAGCACCTGAAATTCAACATCGAACCAAGTGGGACCCATCTGCAAGCATATTTTGGTTTCCCCAATTGTGGCTCTTTGTGACCCAACGAACGCCTTCAAATTCATATTCCTTGCTCGTATTTCATGCAAACCCTTGCCCAACCTTTTTAGAGTTGTCAATGGATAGATGTTGAGGCTGGATCCTCCGTCTATCAAAACCCTGGAAATACTTATCCTCACATTGCACTATGATGTGCAGTGCCTTGTTGTGGCTCAATCCCTCTAGCAACAACTCATATTCTTGAAAGGTGATCTTGTGGCTCTCCAGCACTTGCCCCACCATGTTGTCCATTTCTCCACTAGTGATATTGTTGGGCGCATACACTTCATTCAACACCTTCATCAGAGCATTCCTATGCGCCTCAGAATTTTGCAGCAGTGATAGGATGGATATCTGGGTGGGAGTTTTGTTAAGATGGTCTACCACAGAATATTCCCTTGCATGTACCTTCCTCCAGGGATTATCGGACCGGTTTTAATTATGGGTTGTTTGGCAGTGGCTTCCTTACTTGTTCCTCCCAAATTCTCAGGTGTATAGATTTTTCCAGTTCTGTTCATCCCTTGTGCAGCACCAGACTCTTCCATTTTTGTTTTCCCTTTCCTCCTAGCTTCAACAACATAATCCCAAGGTACGACATTGGATTTAAAGGGCGGTGTGGATGTTACCATCACAGTGAAGGGTGTAGTTACTTCTATTTCAAGAAAGTGTAGTTGCATGTGTTGTCACTTTGATTTCGAACGGAGTTGATGCAGCTATCTCAACTTCGACTGGTGGTTGTTCCTGTACCACAATAGGAGTGAGTGTGACTGCAGGTTTCTTAGGGTCATCCCGAATAAGCCCAATTGACCCTTCAGGATCCCAGTCTTCATCAGTTTCTATCACATTTACTCCTTCACCCCTATGGTCCAGGAGAGGGTTGTTGCGGACTTTGGGTGCGGCTTCCTTTGCTTGTATGACTTTGGTATCAATCATTGTTTGAATCTTGTCTTTCAGATTGCGGCATTCATTGATAGAATTTCCCTTCATGCCGGAATAGTATGCACATGTTTTGTTTGAGTTGACCCACCGGGAGGAGTTTTCCATGGCAACAACGGGAATATGGGTGACATATCCGATAGACTTTAGTCTTTCATATAGTTGGTCGATGGGCTCAGCAATAGAGGTGTATTGTCTGGGTGGTCTGTGATCGAAATTGGGTATGGGTTTTTGATAGTTTTAACGAGCTGCAGGTGAATAATAATAGACTGGCTGGGTGTTATAGGTGTGAGAGGCAGTAGCGGGTTGAGGATATCTGGGAGGTGAATGTTGATACATAGGTGGAGGTGTTTGGTATGTGAGTGGAGATTTTGGACCTTGGGCTACCATTACCGCTCTTATTTCTTTCTTCTTTGATATACCCCCTGAATATAATGCTTTGTTCGTAGCCTGCAATGCTTCAAAATTGGTTACCTTTCCACTCTTGATCCCTTCTTTAATCCTTTCCACGAGTTTGATGATGTTGGAGAATTTGTGATTCTCGATAACCATTAACCTCTCATAATATTGTGGATCCTGGGCCTAACGAAGAATTTGTTCATTTGCTCTTCTTCCAATGCCGGCCTAACCTTTGCATCTTCTGACCTCCATCGAGTAGCATACTCGCGGAAAGTCTCTGTTGGTTACTTTTTGAGGTTCTGTATGTAAAAGACGTCTGGTGCCTTTTCTGTGTTGAACCTGAATCGATCCATGAAGTCTGATGCCATGCTTACCCAATTAACCCACTTTGGATTTTGACTAATATACCAAGATAGGGCATCTCCAGTGAGACTTCTCATGAACAGCTTCATGCGAATCCTTTCATCCTTCCCAACTCCCACGAGCTTGTCACAGTATGTCCTCAAATGTACTTTTGAGTCAGTTGTTCCGTCAAACATATCGAACTTAGGAGGTTTGTAACCCTACGACAGTTCTACGTCTGGCTAAATACATAGATCCTCATAATTAAGACCTCCAATCCCTTTGCCTCCATCAACACCATGGACTCGGCTTGTGAGCTTCTTGAGCTCTCTGCCATATTCTTGATGAGCAGGTCCTTCTCGATAGATTCTGGTGTGTATGAGGTTGGTTGAGTGGAGTGGGGTAAGGTTTCTACATATATGGGATTGTTTTGGTGGATGCCGGGGGTTTGAATGTAGTGATGATGATTAGTTGAATTTTGCGTATCGGGGATAGGTTGTGGGGTATGTTGAGGAGTATGGCAAGTGGTGGTTTGAGGGTATTGAGTTGAGAGATGTTGGTGTTGAGGAAGGGTTGGTACTGGTAGAGGATTGGGATTTTGAGGAGGTGTTGCGTATTGATGGGGTGTGGGAGGATTTTGTGGATGTTGGTTTGGTGTGTTTTGAGGAGGTACTGGTTTGGAGTGTTTTGCTGGTTGATGTCTGGTACGTTTAAGGTGAGGAAGAGGTTTTCCAAGTTGCGGACCTGCTCAAGCTCCCCTTGCAATTCTAGTATCTTCTGCTCCAACTGTAAGACCAAATCATTCTGTACCGGAGTACTCCGACCGTCTGAAGTCTCAACATTCTCTGCATGTTTGGTGTTGTCTTTCCTGACACCACCCATATCATCCATTTCAGCTTTTCCCTTACTTCTTGGATTACTTGGAGGAGGAGGATGTAGAAGGCCTCTGTATCTGGTGTGATATGTTGATGATGCCAGTATATGCGAACCAACCTTAGGGGATGGGAATAATCACTTTTATTGCTTCTTTCACCGGCATGAGCCACCTCTTCTTTTTTATGGAGAGTGGGCACCCTAGTCTCAGGATTTGGTTCTTTTTTTCTACCTTTTGTGAAGTACAACATTTGGCGTGAACTGTTGGAGGAGCATAATCAAACTCTGCCCTAAACTCTTCGGGCAAAATCACCGGGATAACTATGTTAGCTATTCGTTTCGGCGGTACCCAGTGCATGCCTTTCGCCCTGCCTCCTTCCTAACCTTGCTCGATCCAATAGCCCGATCCTATCCCACTCACCTTTCTCCAAGATTGAAGTTAGAACTAGGAGCCCTAAAATCTTAATGAAAAGGATCTTGGCATCCATGTGTTCGAGAGGTAGAAAACGACCGATGTGGCGGAGTTTACCAAGTAGGTATAATTCAACGGGACCCGATCCCGTCCTGTGGTCCTGAACAAAGGTTACATCCTGAAAAATAAACAAAAACAAAAAGGTAAACAAGTAAGTAAGGGTTCTAAAAAGGTATTTGCAGTATTTAAACACGTATTGCGAAAATATAAATGTGTGTCTGAATTTGGGACCCTTGTTGTGCCCGAGGTAGGCCTAGTGACTTGTAGATTTTGAGAAATTTAACGCCGATAACTGACTTATTTCATTAATGTAGTAAATAAGACGAACCTAAAGAGACAATAAGCAAATGAGTCACTACTGGCATTTGCCTTATTAAATTCGAATTCTAAAACAACTCTAAAAAAATAAATAATCGTAATCTACTTGGTCCCAGAGGGACCTTCTCCAAGCTTTCTTTCTTGGCTACGTAAATCAGATTCCCCAGGTCGCGCATGTCCAGTAGTAGATACGCCCTTGCTAGGTGTCCTCCTTCATTGCCCTATGCATTCTGACAATCCACGACCCTTTTCATCATCTTCCCTTCAAGATCCATCAGACCCTTCTCTAAATACTCCAACCTTTCTGTTGACTTTGTATCCATTTTCCTCCTCTCATTAATTGACTCTATGTCAATCTTGTGTTGTTCCAAATGCTTGACCTCGGACTCTAGGACTCTTTTTCATAGCCTCTTATACTTCAATTGTGCTTCAGCAACTTCATCTATGACCTTGTTTCCTTGATTGACCCCTGGATCAACTATTCCTGCTATGCCATCATCCAACCATGATGGGTAGAAGTACACATGACCTGTGTGGTATCGATCTGGCTCGATGGTATCCTTTTCCATAATAATCTTCAAATGCCACATGTGTTGGGCCTCACATTTGTATGGAATGATATCGTCTTGAAATCTGCTTTGTAATGACCTATTTTGGAGACTCGCGGTGTGACTTCTTTTCAACCAACTCGTCTCATGACCCTGATAGGAACATAGGAATATATGCCCCTTATAATCAACACCAAGTGTGGAACATTCCTGAATCTGATGATGAATTCGTTAGTAGGGAACCACTCGCACATCTAATGAATCGTGTCCTCAGTCAGATTGTTGAAAAACTCCCATTCTATAGCATTCTCTGGTTGTGCAAACCTGTCTGGTGGAAAGCTATGTGGTCATTCCATGGTCTTCGTGGGAATTCTTGGAGATATTGGCCTCTCTTAAGATGTTCCAACAACCAAATCTGCAGCAACAAGTTACAACCCTCAAAATGTTTGAACCCCTTCTTGCAACGATCCAGAGCTCGGTACATTTCTTCTACAATCATTGGAACAATAGTGTATGTTTTTCCTTTGATCCCTTCCATTAAAGCTTTGGTTACCATGGCCAACCTGGTGTGAATCTTGTCCCTTTGGCTTGGAAACACTATCATACCCAGAAAACAGATGATGAATATGAAAGCCCTACAATGAGTCCAACCCAGGGAGGTGATGGAGAATCCGTCATGAAAAATGCGATAAGATTTGTTGTGTCCATATCATTCGTAGAGGAAGTCAAAGGGTACATGGGCCTTCTTCAAGCATGCCAAGTCATCATTCTTTCTCAGACCCATCATTTTCAGAAAACCCCTGGGAGTGCAGTTTTCTGGAACCAACAAACCGGGACAATCCCAGGGTAATCCAGCGAATCCTCCTATTTCCTCCAAGAGAGAAGTCATTTATATATTTCCAAAACGGAATACAGCGCTTTCTCCGTCCCAGAACATAGTAGCAGCCTAGATCAGCATGTTATTTGGCTAGATGTCTAATAAGAAGGTTAAGTTTTCGAGAACCCTTTTCACGTGATTTTTGTTGCTTGGCGAAAGGTTTTCCCACCGATCCAGCAATAACAGTGATATATTTCGGACCATGCCGAACCTGGGGACTTCGTACCTCATTTTATGCAAAATAAAAAAGGTTAGACCCTTTTACCCTAAGCAATATCGTGATTGTTCCCGTTGGGATTATGAAAATCCCGGTGGGCTTTGGACAAGGCTTTCTTAGAAGGTTATTATGCGGACAACATACTAACATATGCTAGGTTTGATCATGATACATGTACAGTTATTGTCAGAGTAAGGTTTCTATAGAAGTCTAGACCGGTACCCCCAAGCGGACAACTTGAGAGGGAAAGGCACAGAACCGTCGACTGCACTGCCGATCGACTAGTTTTACCGTAAATAAGTCTTTCCAAATTCAAAAAGGGTAATATAGGAAGAGCGCGGACACTCATCAAGTGTCGCTATGGTATTAATTATGCACGAGTGGAATATGATGTTGAGCATGTATTTATGCAAAAGAAAAATAATACGTTGTCAAGTATTTGCACGATGAAAATGGTAAAATGCGGTATTGAGCAATTGTAAAGGCGAGAAAGAAAGAAAACAAAGAGAGGAGTTAGTTTCCATAATGAAAAAGTGATAAATATAGGAAAGAGGGAATTTAGTAAGTATAATGTTGCAGTCAAACTAAACGAAGTATTAGCAGAATAATAAAGACACGCTTATTGAAAAAGACTAATTCATAAAAACAAGTTCATTATGGTAAGAGCCTAAGGATATCCCCAGCAGAGTCGCCATGCTATTGCGCCCTCCTTTTTCACGCGAAATCGGGTTTCGACATTTGACAACTCCTTTCGAGAGAAGGGAAAAGGAATTGGTTGTTGGAGAGTCGCCACCTAACAGATTAAGGTGCGTTAGGACACCTATAGCAAATAACTAAGATTATACCAGTTTGCATCACCAGAGATCGGTTAAGGGCTCAACTTACCTTGAAGGGAAGGTGTTAGGAATCCCTCGAGGTCCACAACGGTGGGTCCCGGCCGAATTTAACTTAAGTGAATTAGTCTAAGAAAGCGAAGAAACTATTTAATAGAGATGGGGGGTCCTAAAATTTTTAGCCTACAGGATCACCTCGTGCAACATAAATAATACTTTGTTACTCTCCCAAGACGGGGGTGTTACTCATATTATTCAGCAGGCACAGACTATCATCTCCTGCTACCTGTTACTATCTTTAATTTTTTACCTAAAGCGCTCTAATCAATTCTAACTCGTGTCCTATGCGTGCATTACCCGTCCCTTACCTATGGTCCTGAAGGCATTGGGACCTCTATTTTAGGATGGTTCTAGACTCGACCTAAGTTGCTCCAAATTGTAAATACTAAGCGACATACAAAACAGTTAGGGCTTTCAAAATAGCGACAAATATGGGCTCAAATTAGCCTCCACATATAAACAATAAATGCATGCAACTGATTAACTTTAGCAGATTTATTAATCGCAGAACCCTATAGGCAGAATATCTATGTGATGTTGAATGCACAAACATGCAGTCATATGAATTAGTTTCTTAGTGCGATTAGTAGAATCTACATATATTTGCCTATTGATTTTATCATAGCGTAGTATCCAGGTGTTTTATACAATAGTAAATAATAGCAAGTCACAAGAATATGTCCAGAATTATTTGTCTAATCCTATAGGCATGTTGTCTAGGTGATTGACATTGATAATCACAGAAGCACATTCAGAATTACTTAATCGAATCCCCTAGGCATGATTTCTATAGTTGAACTGATTCCCTATAGGCATGATTTCTATAAGTGATCTGATTTCTACTACAGGCCCAAATAAACCTGGACAACCCAGGCTTTCAACCCATAACATCTCCAAGGCTCATATTCATGGATACACAAGAACTACTGGTGAATGATTCACCCATAGCACACAGAACCCAAATCTCTAGTGTGTCAGAGTTCACAAGGGTCTCACATGAACCCCGAGCAGTGCTCACACTAGGGAGGTCAAGGACATAACCTAAATAGTCTTGGGTTTCAGCCGGCTAAGTCTGAGGATTCAGAATAACATAGGTAACACATGAAAGAGAGTAGGCAATGTCTAAGGGACAAAATTTGAAAAGATGTACTTAATTTTAGGAAACGGATATAGCAAATTTTAAAACCCAGAACAGTTGATCAAAAGGTCAGCAAGACTTAAAGATAGGTTTGTCATTTAGCCAATAATACATAGGAAAAATCGTATTGAAAGAATTAGGAAAAACAAGTTGGAAGGATTTACAAAAATTGTCATACACATGTGCATAATATTTAACAAGTTAAAGCCTAAAAGTTCCAATTTATGCTAAGTGTACCCCCATTACCAAAGAAAGACATGTTTACTCACATCAGGAAACAAGAACAACATTCAGACATGGTAGGGAAACATAAGTTTGATAACTACCCTAGAGTCAAGTAATCATTGAAGGAATATGGAATCAAGTCAACCAAAGACATGCTAAGAGACATATTATCAGGGATACTAGATTATAAGTGACAAAAAGGCCTTAGCACTAATCCGAACACTTTATATATGCAAGACAAACATTACAAAGATGTTGAGTAAGATGAGCGAGTGAACTTGTGTCAAATAGCACTCATAAGTATTCTAGTATTGACATAGTAGACTAACAAAGTTTCATACAGGAGCAGTCTAGAATGAATTAAGCTAAACAAACTTAAGAGGGTTCATATTATTCAATTTAATCATGATCAATCTCGGAACTAGCAACATTAGGTGAAATTTAAATAGTACAAAGACTCAGAACAAATGCAAAGTTGATAGAATCACGCATAAAAATAATCCTGAAACATACTGGGCCATGAACTTCAGAGAAGAGAACATATACAAATCAGATACATAAGAACGAAATGAAAAAGGTACAGTAACTCACCAGTTAAGCGAGAAAAGAAAGAATAACACTACAATATCGAGAACGTAGAATATTTGTCCTTGGCTTTCAGCCGGCCAAGAACCAGAGATAGAACGAGATAGCAAAGAAAACACAAAGACAAATCTTAAGTTTTTAGTGAGATTACAGTGACTCACGGTGTCTTCTAAAGGGGAAAGGGGGATGGATTTATATAGCAGTAATATCGGATGCACAAACAAGGAAAATAGTTGAATAAACACATGTAAGGAAAGAAATCAAGTAAACACATGTGAAGAAAAAGGGAAATCTCGCATGCATGTCAATAAAATACCGACCGAGTTGGAATTGGGTTTGGGTTGGGGTTATTTGGTCTAGGTATTAGGTAATTGGGCTGGTTTGGGTAGTTTAGGTCCGAATTAATTAGGGAAAATGGGCTATTATTTAAATACCCAATTAAATTAGTAAATAATTCGTAAAAATGATAATTAAATAATAAATATATTATTTGTGCATAAAAATGGTTAATAATAGTTATTTAACACTATAAAAATATTAAAAGTTATTTCTTTGCATAAAAAAAGTAATTATAAGTATATACGGGCTATTATTGCAAAAATACGCAATTTTAATCTTTAAAAATATAAATGTAATTATAACAAATGCACCAAAATATTTAAAACCTAGTATGGATGTAAAGGATGAAGTCAGATGATAAAAAGCATCATAAAATATTTTGTGATGCAATTAATGATTATTTATCTAATAAAATATGGGAATAAATTGATTTAAAAATCTGTAAAATTATAGAAAATTAGTAAAAAAGTTTGTATGTGTTCACAAATCAGATGATGATGCATATGTGCTATTTTGAAAGTATATATGTATATTTAAAAATATGAGAGAAATATTGGGGATCAACAACAGGTCCACGAAGGGAACGACATATTCCGGGATTGCTTCTCCGAATTAGACGATGGTCCCGAAACAGACGCATCGTTTGTGTTTGAGGAGGACCAGTTGTTTCCGAAGCAAGTAAGTCTTCTCCGTATTTATATTTATGTTTTATACATATTTCTTCAAGCCTGACTCTTTTCTTTGTATACAAGCCATGGTGCTTCACCGAGAAGCATCTTTAAAATCCAAGGCCGAGCTATCTCGGTACGAGACCGAGCTCAAGAAGCTGGTAGAGGAGAGGGATGGCCTCAAACTCCTCTATGTTCATAAGGAGGAGGATATTATGGCTCTTCAAGCAGAGTGTTAGTTCAAATTTGGCTTCGTTTTTGAAGTTTTAGCGGAAGGGGGAGCTGGTGGAGCAACTTCGAGAGGACGCTAAAATTAATGAAGCCGAAACTCTGGGCTGGAGATAGCATATGGAGCATCTCACCTTGGAGAAGGACACACTTCGGGCCCAACTGGCATCAGTCGAAAGCTAGCTCCAAGCTGTGAGGGAAGAGAACTCAGCCCGAGCTCGCAAGATCAAAGAGCTCGAGGATAAGCTGGTCGCCGAGCTTTCTAAGGCTAATCATGAGGTAGAGACGTTTGTGGCCTCTTACCGAGCTGATGTTGAGGTTGCCAATATTCTAGCACAGGAGATCTCCGCTGCGGCTGAGATTAGATTGTCATGCGCAGTTGACCATGCTAGGAGGCAATCTCGGTGAGAGGTTCTTGAAGAAGTGCACGCACGTGGATTCGATCTCTCGACTGACATTGAAGATGCTAAAGTTTTGGAAGCCGAAGTTGTAGCTTTGCTTTCTAATGCGGAGGAATCAGCCAGCGGGTCAGAGAGCGGAGAGGGTGATGATGAAGCCATTGAAGAAGCGGCTCCTGAAGATGTAGTTCCCGAGGACGTAGCTCCCGGGATAGACTAGGACTTTAAGATTTTTTCCCCCTTTTTTTGTAAGGCCTTGACCGGACTTTTATGCAGAATATTCGATATATAATAGAAAGTTTTTCTTCGATGCCTTCATAAATTTCTCTTTCATGCCTTAATCTTAAAAAATTTATTGTTGTAGTTCAACTCGTAATCAAAATAAACCCTTAAGCTTTTCATTTTCACGAGGGCAAGTCCCCGAGTTCGAAACTCGTTAGAGACCTTGTCTCGGTGATGGCTCGATTGAACTGATCGACTAGTTATATTTAATAACCAAGTTCGAAAGAATCTTAAGTTTTGAGATAAAGTGAACCCTTAGGTTTTTATCAAATGATTGTTAAGTTTTTCGAGCTCACCGCTATATACCCTTTAGATGAATCTTCGAGTTGTAGTTGACATTTGTTTGGGCTCGGAAGAACTAAACCCTTGGGTTAAAATCGAATGAGAGCGAGGTCTCAAACTCTAATTGTATTGGCCCTTAGGCTATTTAGATTGTCCCTTAGACTCTTAAGTTGGGCCAATTCAGCCTCTAAAAATGGCTATTATTTTTCCCTTTTCGGCTAAAAGAATTAGTGGAAATTTCTTTATGCCTTAGCATGTGTTTTTTGTACCCATTGGTTTTTCGAGGGTCCAGTGGTCGGAACCCTATCTTTTCTTAACATGTTTGTGTTAAGATAATTTGATACCTTTTGGGGTTTTTTTCAAAGGCTGATATTATTGAAGCCTTTAAATTATTCGAGGGTTGATTTTATTGAAGCCCTTTTTTATTTCCTTTGCCGAGGGTAGCCTTATTTAACCATTTTTCAAAGTATTTGAAGGCCTTTTGTTATGGCGGAAGTCGTACGTCTCCAAGCCGCGTTATTTTGGCCGTAGCCTTTTAAGTGACCATAGTCTTTAATATGGTCGTAGCCTTCGGGTATGTCTCTTGGACTTGTTTCCCGATAGCATTTCCAACTTGTTCGAAATGTTAGTCCCTGAGTGTGATGCGCTTGGCCTATATATCGAGGGTTGACTCTTTGAGGTCTTGTAATTTCAAACTTAAATAGCTAGAGTGTGCAGTCCCCGAGTGTTCGAGGTATGCTCGTATTAGGCCCTTGAGCCATTTTTCACAAGTGTTTGCATAATAGATCAAAATTATAGGCACATGACTCGTACAATTACTTCGAAACATTAGATGTTCGAGAAAGAGAATGCTTCTTTGTATTATTTATACAAGCGTACATGTTTTGTTGTCAGGACTCGGCTAATCTACATTGACACAGTTCATTCGACCGTCTGACCCATTACAAAATTCTTCCTATCGAGACCCATTGATACATATCATCCGAGGGTGATTCCCCCCAATATTCGAGGTTGATCGCAAAGAAGCCTTGGATACTGTTGAATTATACTCAGGTAGCACATAATTGTTGCCTCATTAAAAACCCCGCCGGAAAATCCCATTTGGGATAAAAACCGGTCTAAGGAAAAAAGAGTGTAACGCGTACTTTAAAACCTGAGGTCTCGATTTCTTGGATCGCATTCCTGCAACGGGTTAGTTTCGAATGTTTAAGCAAATGAAAGAAAAGAGAAAGTCATACCTTAGCAATAGTACCACTTAAGGAGTGATATGTTCCAATTGTTCGACAATGGTTCGCCGTTCATTGTTCCAAGTTTGTAAGACCCTTTTCCGACAACGTAGAGGATCTTGTAGGGTCCTTCCCAATTAGGACCGAGTTTCCCTTCATTAGGGTCTCAAGTGTTGATGATGACTTTTCTTAGGACCAAGTCCCCGATTTTGAAATGTCGAAGGTTAGTTCTTCTGTTAGTATCTCTTTATTTGTTGCGTTTGTGCTGCCATTCGAACGAGTGCATCTTCTCGTCTTTCATCTAATAGCTCGAGGTTGGTACTCATGGATTCTTGGTTTGATTCTTCTGTTGCATATCGAAATCTGGCGCTGGGACTCTCCGACTTCAACCGGTATCAAGTCCTCGGAGCCATATACTAAGGAAAATGGATTTGCTCAGCTACTGGACTTCGATGTTGTCCGATACGCCCATAGAACCTCGGGAAATTTTTCTCTCCACTTCCCTTTGGTTTCGCTTAGCCTTTTCTTCAAATTTTGGATGATAGTCTTGTTCGTTGATTCGGCCTGTCCATTCCCACTAGGGTGATACGGTGTTGATAGTATCCTCTTTGTTTTGTGATATTCGAGGAATTTTGTTACTTTGCTACCGACGAATTGTTTTCCATTGTCACATACTATTTCTACGGGTATCCCGAATCGGCATGCAATGTGATCCCATATGAAGTCGATCACTTCTTTTTCCCTAATTTTTTCGAAGGCATGTGCTTCAACCCATTTAGAGAAATAGTCAGTCATAAATAATATGAACTTAGCTTTACCTGGCCGATGGCAGAGGGCCGACGATGTTTATTTCCTACTTCATGGGTGGCCATGGGGATAGGACCGAGTGAAGTTGCTCGCCGGGCTAGTGTATCATTGGTACAAACCTTTGACATTTATCGCACCTTCGAACAAACTCCTTAGAGTCTTTTTCCATGCTATCCCAATAATACCCTGCTCTGATGACCTTTCGAACTAGTGACTCGGCGCCGGAGTGGTTCCCACAAGTGCCTTCGTGGATTTCTCGTAGACATAGTCAGTATCTCTCGGTCCTAAGCATACCTCCAGTGGACCATCGAATGTTCTCATGTACAATGTTCCATCTTCGTCTAATGTGAATGGAGCGGCTTTGGCCCGTAAGGCCCTCGACTCTTTTGGATCCGACGAGAGTTTCCCATTCTTCAAATATATGATATATTTGTTTCTCCCATCCCAAGTCAGACTCGTGGAGTTTATTTCGGCATGTATTTCCTCGATCACAGACCTCGAGAGTTGGACGACTGTCCCCGAGCTAATCTTATCCTCTTTGACTGATGACCCCAAATTGGCGAGTACGTCGGCCTCTGTGTTTTTCTCTCGAGGGATGTGTTGTAGGATCCATTCTTTAAAACGGTGCAAGGTTACCTGCAATTTGTCTAAGTACCTTTGCATATTATCTTCTCGAACTTCGAAGGTTCCATTTACCTGGTTTACGACCAGTAGGGAGTCGCACTTAGCTTCGATTACTTCTACCCCCAAGCTTTTAGCTAGCTCGAGACCTGCAATCGTGGCCTCATACTCGGCCTCGTTGTTAGTCAAGTTGGCAGTTTTAATGGATTGTCTAATAACATTGCTCGTAGGCGGTTTTAAAACAATACCGAGCCCAGACCCTTTCACATTTGAGGCATCTTCGGTGAAGAGGGTCCATACCCCCAATGAAGTAACCGATTTAAGTAGAAGTTCCTTTTCCACTTCGGGCACGAGAGTTGGTGAAAAATTAGCCACAAAGTCTGCTAAAATTTTAGACTTAATGGTCGTTCGGGGTTGATATTCGATATAATCCCGCCAAGTTCGACGGCCCAATTGGCGATAATTCGGGCTTGTGCAAAATATTTCGGAGTGGATAAGTGGTGAACACGCATATGGGATGACATTGAAAATATGGCTTTAATTTTCTAGATGCGCTTATTAATGCAAGTGCCAACTTCTCTAGGTATGGATACCTAGTTTCAGCATCTCCTAAGGTCCGACTTACGTAATAAATAGAAAACTGGCTACCTTGTTCTTCTCGAACTAAGACACCACTTACCGCTCTCTCGGATACTGCCAAGTATAGGTACAACTTCTCATCTGCCTTTGGAGTGTGGAGAAAAGGTGGGCTCGATAGGTATCATTTCAATTCCTCCAATGCTTGTTGACATTCTGGGGTCCACGTAAAATTCTTTTTGAGTAAGGAAAAGAACCCGTGGCTTCAGTCTAATGACCTCGAAATGAATCGGCCCAGGGCAGCTATCAATCCGGTTAGCCTCTAAACGGCTTTCATATTGTCCATGACGGTGATGTGCTCGATGGCCTTGATCTTATCGGGGTTGATCTCGATTCCTTGATTTGACACCATGAAGCCGAGGAACTTGCCCGAGCCGACCCCGAAAGCACACTTTTCGGGGTTAATCCCCATGTTGAACTTCCTCAAGATTTCGAATGCCTCCTACAAATGAGTCAAATGGTCCTATGTGCGCAGGGACTTAACTAACATATCGTCAATATAAACTTCCATTGGTTTACCTATCTGTTCTTTGAACATCTTATTAACTAGGCGTTGATATGTAGCTCCCGTATTTTTTAGCCTGAAGGGCATTATATTATAACAATAGGTCCCAGATTTAGTGATAAAAGAAGTCTTTTCTTGATCCTCTGGGTCCATCTGGATCTGATTGTACCCAGAATAGCGTCGAGAAAAATAAGAATCTCGTGGCCGGCCGTGGCATCGATCATTTGATCGATGTTAGGCAAGGGAAAAGAGTCTTTTGGACATGATTTATTCAAGTCCTTATAGTCTACACACATTCTAAGTTTGTTCCCCTTTTTGGGGACTATGACTACATTAGATAACCAATCGGGATACTTTAATTCCCGAATGGACCCTATTTTAAGAAATTTGGTTACCTCCTCCTTTATGAAGGCGTGCTTTACCTCGGACTGAGGCATTCTCTTTTGCTTTACTGATCTGAACTTAGGATCCAGGCTTAGCCGATGAGTCGTTATCTCCGGTGGGATTCCTATCATGTCTAAATAGGACCATGCAAAGCAATCTATATTATCAATAAGAAATTGAATGAGTTTTTTCCTGAGTTCGGGGGTCAACCCCATTCCCAGGTATACCTTTCGTTTGGGTAGATACTCGATCACTATCACCTGCTCCAGCTCCTCGCTCATTGACTTGGTTGCATCCGATTCTTCGAGAATGACGAAAGTTCGAGGAGTGAGAAAATCCTCTTCTTCATCTTTGATTACCTGTTTCTCCAATTCGGTCGAGGTTGGGGACGGTGATTGCTATTTGGCCGCTTGGTTATCTTTGGCGCTCGATTTATCTGAGGTCGAAGGTGCTGATATCAGCGTCACCTCGTCGACTGCAAACATTTCCTTTGCAGTGTGTTGTTCCCCATAAACTGTTTTCACACTATCCACTGTTGGGAACTTCATCATATAGTGAAGGGTCGATGGTACTGCCCTTATGTTGTGGATCCAAGTCCTTCCGAGCCGTGCATAAGACCTCATGTCGCTTTCGATGACATGAAATTTTGTGTCTTGGATGGTCCCGGCCACGTTCACTGGTAGGATTATCTCCTCCTTTGTTGTTTCACTAGCCAAGTTGAAGTCGTTTAGGACTCGAGATGCAGGCAATATTTGGTCTAGCAAGTCGATCTGCTCTACGACCCTCGATCTGATTATGTTTGTTGAGCTACCTGGATCCAATAGAACGCGTTTAACTTGAATTTTATTTAACAAATAGAAATTACCAGGGCGTTGTTGTGCAACTGAGAGATCCCTTTTGCTTCTTCGTCATTGAACGATAGAGTTCCTTCAGGCATGCAGTCTCGAGTCCGTTTTTCTCTGGTGATCGACACCTTGGTACGTTTGAATATAGGCCCTTGTGGGATGTCGACCCCACAATGATATGTTGAGGTTCTTCTTGCTCGTTCTTTCTATTGGCGTATCTTTCCATGAAGTGATTTTTGGCTCGATCACTGAGGAACTCTCGAAGGTGGACTTCGTTGAATAATCGAGCTACCTCCTCTATCAACTGTTTGCAGTCTTCGGTCCTATGGCCATGGGTGCCATGATACTTACACATTAATTTTGAATTCCTTTGAGAGGGATCGGTCTGTATAGGCCTGGGTCACCTGGTGTCTTTGATCCTTCCGATAGCCGATACAATCCCCGATGCATCGACACTTAAATTATACTCCGATAATCAAGGCGCTTCTGTGGGATATGCATATTTGTCGAAGCCAGTTTTACTCATTATTCCCCGAGAATTCTGCCCTCGGCCACCCCTTAAATCGTTCCGGGTGGAGTTGCATCCCGAACCATTATTCCTTCGATCTGAAACATATGGCTGATATCGATCTTTATTTGACCTCGATTCTCTATCAATATCTCTCTGGTTTTTACCTGTCGACCGGTTTGGATGTACTGAACCTGAAGGGGCTCCTAATTGGTCATCCTCGACCCTAATCTTCGACTGATATCGGTTGTGAACATCTGCCCAAGTCACAGCTGGGTACTCGATCAAGTTTTGTTTCAACTGGCGTGATGCGATCCAACTCCACTCGTTTAATCCTTGGGTGAAAGCTTGAACAGCCCAATCATCAGTGGCTGATGGTAATTCCATACGTTCCATTTGAAATCGAGATACGAACTCTCTTAACATCTCCTTACCCCTCTGTTTTACCTTGAAGAGATCCGATTTTCTTGTTGCAACCTTTACGACACCAGCGTGTGCTTTTACAAATGAATCCGCCAACATGGCGAACGAATCGATAGAGTTCGGTGGCAAGTTGTGGTACCAAATCATAGCTCCCTTCGACAGGGTCTCCTCGAACTTCTTTAGCATTACAGACTCAATCTCGTAATACTCCAAATCATTACCTTTTATGGCCCACGTATAAGAAGTGACGTGCTCATTGGGGTCTGAAGTCTCATTGTATTTAGGTATATCGGGCATACGAAATTTCTTTGGGATGGGCTTCGAAGCCACACTCGGAGGGTATGGTTTTTTTACAAACTTCTTGGAGTCCATTCCTTTTAAGATTGGTGGTGCCCCCGGTATCTGGTCAACTCGAGAGTTATAAGTTTCCACCTTCTTGTCGTTGGCCTCGATTTTCTTTGCTCCAGATTCTATTCTCTTAGTAAGCTCCTCGAGCATCCTCATTATAGCAGGATCGGTTGTCAAAGTGTTATCACCCGACCTTTCAGGCACTGGCTCGGTATGGCGAGTGACCTCTTGTTCGGCCCTATTTGGGGCCCTGTGCTGATTTTGCAACTGAGCAATGGAGTTTTGTTCGGCTTGCAGCATTTCAAATATCACTTGGAGACTAACTCCTTCGTATCCTCTTGCATGTTTTCCTCGACCGTCAGTTCGACCCTCTCTGCGCACACCTCCCTCGGGGTCTACGCCTAAATCTGCATCCAAGGCAACATGAGAATTGACATCAACCGGATTGATGGGCGGTGCTCCTCCGAGGTTAGCCTGTTGCACCTCGATTCCTGGGGCGATAACATTCTCGTTTTCTCCATGGAGCCCGAGACCGTTGTCACCATGTGTAGATGTGTTTTAGAGTTTGACATAATTCAACCTGAAAACAAAATTCTTGACAAGAAACAAGCGTAAAATAGTGTGTTATACCAGAATTAGCACTGAACAATCACTATTATCCTTAGCCCCACGGTGGACTCCAAACTATTTTATCTCAAAATACGAGTAGCAATTAAACTTGTAAAGTGGTTATAAGGATACGTGATCCGATTCAATGCCAATTGATAAATGACGGGATAAATAAATGAATTAAACAATTGAAATAGATCAAACCAGTTCCGTTTGCTAGTTATCAACCTCATTTGGATTAGGCTCGAGATCAAACGTTAAGAACCACAATAACAATAAGAACAATACGAACAATATGGACAATAAGAACAATAGAAATTAAGAGCGAGTAAAAGAGCAGAATGTTTGTATTTCTCAGTAAATGCGTATATGATTCATGTCTTGGTTACAAATGAACAGGGTTCCTCTTTATATAGTAGAGGAATCTCAAATAAGGTATAACTCTAATTTCGGAAGCAGAATACATGATTGATATCAATAATCATTAATGGTTCCGCTAATCCCGAGATTCCTGCCGAGATTGGTGGTCTACTGCGGAAATTTCGTTATTCCGTTAATTAGATGTCGATCTAACCCGATCTCGATCCCTTAGTCTCCGTGTTCCTCACGCTCAAGCTTGCTTCGATACTGACTTAATCTCGAGGCAGACCCTCGAGCCAACGGTCGATTTTAATCGTATACACAAATAAAGATTTAAGCACTTCCTAAGTCTAAAGTTTGAGGATTCTTGAAAATAAATTTTCCTATTCTAAAATAATGATAATAATAAAAGGTTTTATTTATGTTATGAACTTTTGTAGTTGAAAACAATTTAATTCTATCTTGAAAAGGTATTTTTCTCTCTTATTAACGTTATACTTTAAGAACTAAATATAATTTAATATTTTTTTGAAAAAAGTTTTTTATTAATATTATATTCTCTCCTAGATTAATGATATTAATATTCATCATTTCAATAATTTATATATTTTTAAAAAATTTATTTTAAAACTTAAATATGTTACAATAACAACAACAACATATCCAGTATAGTCCCACATAGTGGGGCCTGGGGAGGATAGTGTGTACGCAGACTTACCCCTACCTTTGTGGAGGTAGAGAGGTTGTTTCCAATAGACCTTTGGCTCAGGAAAACATAGGTACCACAATAATAACAAGAAACAAGACGAGACAACACCGAAAAACCATGTAAAAGCATCATACACAACAAGATAGTAAAAAAAAAAAAGGTATTCAAATAAGCTTATTACCAACCAAATGTGCGAGTACGTACAACACTACCGGTATGAATAATCTATACTGCCTAACGTACTATCCAATCTTCGGCCTCCACACCTTCCTATCACGGGTCATGTCCTCGGTCAGCTGTAGCTGCGCCATGCCATGCCTAACCACCTCACCCCAACTCTTCTTCGGCCTACCTCTACCTCTACTAAGGCCCTCCAGTGTCAACGTCTCACACCTCCTTAACGGAGCGTCTATTCTTCTCCTACTCACATGTCTAAACTATCTAAGTTGTGCTTCCCACATCTTGTCCTCAATAGGAGCCACACTCACCTTGTCCCGAATAACTACATTCTGAATCCTATCTAAACTGGTGTGCATGCACATCAATATCAACATCCTCATCTCCAATACCTTCATCTTTTGGACGTAAGAGCTCTCGACTGGCCAATACTCAGCCCCATACAACATAACCGGTCTGATCACCGCTCTATAACATATCTTTAAGTTTTGATAGTACCTTCTTGTCACACAAAACACTGAAATGGAGTCTTTATTTCATCCATGCCGCCCCAATATGATGTGTGACACCTTCATCAATCTCACCACCCCCTGTATAATAGACCCAAGGTACTAAAAACTCTCCCTCCTAGGGATGACTTGTGAATCCATCCTCACCTCCCCTTCCACTCCCTGAGTAGAACCATTAAACTTACACTCCAAGTATTTTTTTCTTGGTTCTGCTCATCTTGAAACCTTTAAACTCTAGGGTCTATCTCCACGCCTCTAATCTCGTGTTAACACCGTCTCGTATCTCGTTAATCAAAACAATGTCGTCCGCAATAATATGCACCACGACACCTCCCCTTGGATGTGGCGAGTCAGTACGTCCATCGCCAGCGCAAACAAAAAAGGGCTGAGTACCGACCCCTTATGCAACCCCATCATGACCGAAAAATGGTCTAAGACCCCTCCCACTGTCCTCAACAAGTCTTTGCTCCCTCATATATGTCATTAATCACATTAATGTAGGACATGGTTATCTCTCTAGCCTCCAAACATCTCCACAGAACCTCCCTTGGGACTTTATCGTAAGCCTTTTCTAAATCGATGAACACCATATGCAAGTCCCTCTTCCTCTCCCTATATTGTTCTATCAATCTCCTGACAAGGTGAATGACTTCCGTAGTCAAACGCCCTGGCATAAACCCAAAGTGGTTCGCAGAAATAGACACCCTTCTCCTTACCCTTAGCTCCACCACCCTCTCCCACAACTTCATAGTATGACTAAGCAGCTTAATATCCCGATAGTTGTTGCAATTTTGAATATCACCCTTATTCTTGTACATAGGAATCATCGTGCTCCATCTCCACTCTTCGGACATCTTTTTCATCCGAAAAATGACATTAAATAACCTAGTAAGCCACTCCAAGCCCGCCCTGCCCACACTCTTCTAAAACTCCACCGGGATTTTATCTGGTCTGGTCGCTCTGCCCCTGCTCATCTTACGCATAGCCCCCACAACCTCCTCAACTCTAATCTGCGTACAATTCCCAAGGTCGCAATGACTTTAGAAGGATCCCAAATCACCTAGAACAATGTCTATGTCCCCATCCTCCTTCAAGAGACTATGGAAGTAAGTCTACCATCTCCGACGGATAAGCGCCTCATCCAACAAAACTCTACCTTCTTCGTCTTTGATGCACTTCACTTGGTCCAAGTCACGGGACTTTCTCTCTCTCACCTTGGCTAGCCTAAACAACCTCGTATCCCCGTCTTTACCCTCATGTTCTTCATATAAACGACTAAATTTTGCAGTCTTAGCCGCCGTAGCCGCTAACTTCGCCTCCTTCCTAGCCAACTTATACCGCTCCCTATTCGACTTTTTCTCCTCCTCATCAATGTTTTCCACTAGCTTCATATACGCTGCTTTCTTGGTGTTCACCTTTCTTTGGACCCCTCCATTCTACCACCAGTCTCCGTTGCGACCACCATCGTAACCCTTCGAGACCCCTAGGACCTCTCTGGCAGCTTCCTTAATGCACTACGTCGTTGTGGTCCATATCAGGCTCGCATCCCCACCACTCCTCTAAGTTGTCATAGTCAACATCTTAACCCCCAACTCCTGCGCTTTGTCTTCAGTCAAGGCTCCCCACTTGATCTAGGTTGGCCATACACCACCCTCTTCCTCGTGATCTCAAGGTCCATAACCATGAGACTATAAAGGTTCGTGAGGCTCTCACATGGGATGACCTTGTAATCCGTGCAAAGACCTTTATCGGACCTCCTGCAGAGAAGATAGTCAATCTAGGTCCTGGCCACCGAGCTCTGGAATGTGACCAAGTGTTCCATCTTCTTCGGAAAATTCGAGTTTGCTATCACCAAATTGAACGCTCTAGATAAATCCAGCAGTGAAGTTCCCCCTCCATATTTATCTCCAATACCGTAACCACCAGTACATCATCATAGCCCCCAGACGTCGCTTCAATGTGGTTTTTGAAATCTTCTCCGATAAAAAGCTTCTCAGTGTGCGGTATACCGCGCACCATCTGATCCAAATCATCCCTTAACTTCCTCATCTAAGCCTGCCTAGGGTGCGTACCCACTTATTATGTTCAAAGTAAATCCACCAACAACTAACTCAATACTCATCATCATGTCGCTCACTCTCCTAACCTCTACCACTAAATCTCGGAGGTCCTTATCAACCAAAATACCAACCAGTTCCTGCCCCCTTGCTCTCAGAAAACCATAGTTTAAACCCGTCTGCATCCCCCGCCCTATCTTCTACCCATCTAGTCTCCTGTACACAAGCTATATTAATCTTCCTCTTCCAAAGATTTTTCGCTAACTCTATAGACTTCCCAGTCAAAGTTCCTATGTTTCAAGACCCAACTCTCAACCTGGTGGCTCCCTTAGCAAGCAAAGGTTCAAGACAAAATAATAAACAATAATCGAAGTTCTTGCTAATGTAATTAGTAAGAGTGAATATGGACAAGATCAAATATGCAGGCAACAAATTGTTAATGCTAAAATAGCAAATATCGAGATAAAAGAGGAACGGTAAAACCTAGATTGCAGCGCCTGAAATTCTGTTTGTCAGAAGCAAAAGAAATCTGATGGTCGTTCTTGGGTCTCGATTCCGAGCCCTAGTTTCTTTGTCCTTAATTTTCAGAGAGTAATTTAGCGGAGTTTACCCCAAATCTACACAATACAACCCTTTGCGGAGTAACCAAGAAACAAAGAACAGAACACCAGATCTTCAAAATGGGTCTCAAGAACGCTTCAGAATTTGACGAATCTCTTAAAAATGGACTTAAATAAGTTAATAATATTTCAATATTTTTAAAAAATCATATATTCATTAATATGGGTACACGCGCAAAGCACGTATAGTATGAAGGTCATTAGCGAAATATTTTTTTCTTTTTTATCCTTTAAAAATAGAGTTCATACTTGACAAAATAGTCATTAATTACTTTTCAAATATTTAAAAATAATTATTTAATTATTTATCTAATATTTAGGATTGGTGATTTAATTATTTTTCTAGTTTTAGGACTTTGATTTCTCAATTCCTTTTAGTTTTAGAAGTTCTTACTTTTAACTTCGTTTAAATTAAGGAGTATTAAGTTCAAACATTATCAATTTCGACCACTTATACTGCTTTTAGATTTAAAATGAGTTTTTGTTAACAATCGCTTTCAGCTCATTTACCTTTAAGTTTGTGATCCAAAAGGTAATGATATTAAAACAATAAAGACTTCATATCAACAAAAGGATATAAAACTCAAGCTATATAATTAGTTTAATTTTGGTATTCTATTCGAATAATTTTGTAAGAAACTAGAAACAACAGGTTCGTGAAAAATTATATTTGATTATTTGGATATACAATAGTATGTCCATTAGTCTTTAACCAAGTATTCCTTCTATAAAATAATGTATACAAAATATAAATAAAAAAACTATAATTAGATATAAATTATCCCAATATTCATAATTATTATATTCATTACTAGAAATACTCTCGAAAAAACACTTAACAACTCAACTTGAACTATACATAATTTAATAATATTTATATACTTTTAAGAAAATTATATTTACTGATACGAGTATACACACAAAGCGCGTACCCTAAGACTAGTGAAAATAAAAATCAACAAACATTTAGGCCTGGAAGCTAAAAATGGATTACCACATTTCAACCCAATTTCTTATATTTAAAAGTAGATCCAACACTAGTCAAGTATTTAACATGACGGAATTTATTGACTAAAAGAATAGAAATGTCAGTTTCAGAACGATTTTACAACTGGAGCTTTCAGTAAGCTCGAAAGTCAAACTACAAGATAGCAAGAAGCTATCGGTTCTTGCTATCGGTTACTCTTAACTTCTTTTCTACTAATGTTCTGTTAGCTTCAACTAAGCCTTCGCATTTCCACCTAATAATCTATTAGTACCTTGAACTCATTAGAATCTAGAATGATACAGCAGTTAAACCTTAGAAGAGGAATAAACAAAATGAGGGCTCTTTTGGCGATTGACAGATTATGGGATATTTCCATGCAAGTCTGACTTAATATGAGAGACTTAGGATGGATTCACAACATTTGAACTGGCCAAGCAGATGGAATACGAACTCTTCTTAGAACAGTGATTGGACTGGTTTTGAAGCTGCTAAAGTAGCCACGGACTTGAACTGTCAACATGACAAGAAGTTCAGTTAATCCGAAAGGTTGTGCTTGAAATGTATCCTCATAACTATCATGACATTTGTTTCTGAATTGGTGCAGACATTCGACTACAGAAATCTTGTCCGCTAGGTAGTTTGAATTTCTTAGCATAAGCTGGTGATTAGCAAAATGTGACGTAGTAGTTGTTTACCTTTGGTTGTCCATATTTTTCACGTATGGCATTGAGGGTGCAGCCACTGGTGTTCATCTGTAACTCTTGCAGTGCAAAAACTGTAGTTCTAAGCTCAGATACCTTGTATCTGGTATAGTGCTCCAAAGTTGGATTCTGTGATACATCACCAGTCATTTCATAGTTGCATTCAAATGCAGAACGGAAGACGAACAGTATCAAGGAGTTTAAAAGATGCATACCCATGGGTGGTTAGATTGATCAAGCGTCCATCTAGCTAGAAATACAGCTGATGCAGCAGTAAGAGATGGAAGAAACTTAAGAAACCCATAGTCAACAAGTGTTAACTCTGCTAAATAATTTGCCATGAATTCCAGTTCGACAGAGGGAACCTGCCGATTGGAGCAATTATTTACATATAAGCATCCTAATCATGATGTCGGGCAAAAGTAGTGCTATCTCATACCTTGTAAGAAGCTTGAGCTGCTTGAATGAATCTCCTAAAAGCAAGGATGAACAATGCCACAATGAAAAGCCTACTTTTCAATGTACCATACTAAAGTAAAAATTACTAACAGATGATACAAATTGTATTACCTCAGGAATTTCTTAGTGGTTGGAGAAGCAAGTTGAAAGCTCAAAAGGTTCAAGACTCTGCTTTCCATTTTTAATACCTGCTTTCCACATCCACATGACAAAGTTTATGTCAGTCGACTGAAGATGGACAGCGCAAATAAGCTGAAACCTAGGAAGTTTAAGTCCTTAGGAAGAAGTATATCCAAGTGGGAAAAATCAAGAAGGCAACTAGATAATTTTACCTTATGGAAGATCAGCTTAATATTGAAAAATTAAGCAATACAGACCACAGTTTAATAGAAAAGAATGTTATGTTGACTTTGCAAGTAACGACAAACATACTGACAAATGGTTACAATATTGCACAAGGATCAGCTTTTACTAGGATACTTGATCACTATTCAGTAGGACTAACTCTGGAACACAATATCATTGGGTTGTATAAATGACCTGCGCAAATCACAGACCAAAGAGATGATGACGATAAAGTATATTAACATAAAAAATGGATACCTCTTCCTTCGAGTAAGTGTTATCTGTAATGAAGCAAAATTCTTCAACACGAGGTGCACAAATCTCTTCAAATTTGCTGCAACATTCAGTGCAATGACACAGAAAATCTTAGTACTACAGAAAAGAGCCACTGAATAAATGCAGATTCAGTTAGTTTCTCTTTTGCTGAAGGTAGGTACATTTATATGTTGGGACACTATTATCTTCTTGAGAAAATGAGAAAAAGAACTCAGTTTAAGGGTAGACCACAATCCATGCTCAGAAGTTTGTGGCATGTTTATGAAATCAACTAAGCTCTTGAAAGTAAATCCTTTTCTTTCTACTCTATAATCTGACAATATTTCAATCATCTTCCACAAGCTAGATAACACAAAAGTGCAGCAAGACATTTACACAGGCAGGCAACCAGAAAATAGCCCATTCCAAGGGCCTACTCTTGATGCCCGGTCATCTTAAATATGAATGTCAGAAGCAAGCGGGGCCAGGTGTTCAAATTATCAAAATGTCAGAAACAAGAACTTACGAAGCTATTAGCATGCAGGTAACTCCAAGTAGTTGCAGCTTTTGTTTTTCAATGTAATTTTCAGATAGGAAACGGTCAATAAGATTAACAGTTAGGTAAAGTGTATCTGGAACCAGCCTATATTCTTCTGAAACCTGCAAGAGATATTGATGATCAACATGTAATGATATCATAAGATAGTGAAAATAAATTAGAACTGATTTGGACTTGCAAAGGGCAGCCGGTGCACTAAGCTCCCGCTATACGCGGGGTCCGGTTGTTAATAATAAGATATTTGAATTTATTATATTGAAGTTGGCAAAAAGTGCTCAAGAAGTGAGATAGTTGATAAGATGTTATATCATGTCTTAGACAAAATAAAATTAATACTAGTTATAATAGTTCGAACTGTTGAAGATAGAAAAATTTTCCAATAAAGAAAAGGTCAAGTTTTTTGGGTTGGACCAAATATGAAAGAAGATCAGGGAGGGAGAAATTGATAAAACTATCAAACTATGAACCCCATATGCCAATCCGACTAAAAACATACACAAATGATACTGCAGTCTAATTGCATGCTGTTTCTCAAATTCTAGAATTTTGGTCAAGGGAAGCTTCTTCTGTAAATATCTCACAATGGAAAAAATAAAAAGATGGGTAGTAAAAAGAAAATATTAAACAAAGATGATGAAACTTGGATATGAAGCAAACATTTCAGTTGATAATGCTTGTTCAGTAAAAACTGATCAATCCAAGGCTAGAGAACAAAGACGTCCAAGAAAAAGTAGTAAGCAATTAAAAAAGATAGTGCTTGGTAAGAGATGTGAGAAGAAAATTTTAAATCATTGGTAATGCATCCAAAGTTAACTGACCTCCACAAGCCAATCAATCAGAATACCTCGCATACCCTTGTTAATGTCCAACTGCAGCTTTTCCAGGTAATCAACAGAAGGCCTACGGTCAAACTGCAGGAAAGAAAAATCCATCAATGCTTTATGGGCTCACCAGTAAAACTATATAGTTCTTCCTTTGTTTGGCAAAGAAAAGGACAGCTACATCTTTTAAACTTGTTCAAAGTGAAAAATTATTCGGTTTTTTATCCATGACGTGTGCAGGGTATGTCATTTTAAGCCCTTTATTATCCATGATATCATTGTACTAGAACCAAGATATGTTATAGTAACTGATTGTAGGTAACAGAACATTGATTTTATTTGTACCACCAGGGTGGCATGATGCTGTGTATGATCACATATCAGCAATATAACAGTCATTTAAGAAACATTCGTGCGTACCTCAATGGCATGAAAATTGTTATAAATATCACGAGCATACAGACTACACATCAGTGGATCATTGTGTCTTGAATCAATATCAGCAATTCCTAGATTAGCAAAGCCTTCTTGTTTCTGGCAAACTTTGCTTTCATCTGCATGATGCAACAGAAAGAAACTTAGCAGCTTCACAAAAGGATATGATACAGTAAAGTTTCACCTGATGAACAGATGATTAGAGTTTTTTGGAGGTCATTGCAGAAGATTAGGCAGACTAACAAGTTTCTTTCAATTTTTTTACCAGCTATTCAATCTCTTATTCATCCAAGTGTCAATTTACCCTATGTTGCTCGGACTCTCCGAAAATGTGGCCGGATACGTGTCGGATCCTCCAAAAGTAGTGCATTTTTTAAGGATCCGACACGGGTGCGGGCGTGCGGCTACATTTTGGAGAGTCCGCGCAACATAGATTTTACCATACACTACAGAACAAGTGGGCCTGAGAACAGGAAAGTTCAACGAATTTGGTAATGCTCCCAAATAATGAAACAGAGCACATGGAGCCAAACCATTGAAACAGAAAGCACTAAAGACTGTTACGACGTGGCAGAAATGATCACCGTCAAGCACAAGATTCAAAGCTGGAATCTTCCTACTCTTGTTAGTTGGGACAGAGCATCCTATCTTGTTGATTCTCCTTTCCCACCGCCTCGAGCTCTCGCTTTCAGGGTGGATACGCAAGAAATTCACTATGAAAATTGACATGACACAATCCCTGAAGAGTATGATGTGCCCGGCCTTGCTTCTCTTGATCCCCACCCACCTCCCGTAGAGGCGGGTCAATATCAATATCTATACCAGAGATTGCTTTTAGCTTTATCTTTTCAGAGACAGGAGAATTCCTTCTGTACTTACAAGAATGCTACTTAGGGAGAAGAATCTCTTGACTCAGGAGCACCTGAATCTATTCTTTCTGTGTCCCACATCCGCCTATGTTAAAGCATCCGCCCATTCCTCAGTGAAAGGAAATGCTACTCAGGGATCAAAAAAGAAAGCTGGTGCCTCGTCAGAAAGACTTGGTTCGTAGAGTAGAGGCCTTTCCCCAAGATATTGGTTTTAAGCTCCTCTCCTTACAGTCAAGTGGCTTTCACTCCTTGACTAACATTTTCTATTCCCCTTCGACCGGTCGTAAAAGGAAAGGAGAATAACTGAGATAGTATGCTATGCGCAGACTGACTTGCTGCTTGCTTTCTTTGAGGAATTTTTGAGTGAAGGGCGATGCCAGTCAATTGAGACTCTTTTTACTACTTAATACATAGCAGACTTTCATCAATCATAACTCAATTCCCGTCTTCTCTAGTGGGAATTCTGATCCCGAATAACTAAATAGCGTCAGTGAGGATGCCCATGCCCAGTCCCAGTAGCTTCTCTTTCAGCTTCTTAACCGCGTGGGGCCTTTGGAGAAGCAAGTAATCCATTTCTATCTCTTTCCTCAGGTATTAAGGTTCCTGCCCTTCTTGTGTCACGAGCTTTTTCCATTCTCTTTCTTTTTTTAAGGATTGGAATGGAATCTTTCGGTAATGGTCTAACTAGCTCCACCCCTTTGATGGGGGAATGTACTTCATGTCCTAGCTTTCCTTNCACACACACACACACACACACACACACACACATATATATATATATATATATATATATATATATATATATATTTAACAAATTATCATATTGAGACTTCAATTCAATGCAAAGGCTAAAAAGGAGCAAACTGGAGGGAAAGTTCTATCTATCTATTGCAAAAAGTTCAGTAGCCCAAGGAGAAATATAAATAGCTTCCTACAGCTGGTACACAATTTTGGCTTATAATTAGAATCCACCAAATATGATAATGAGATGCCAGAACTAGACCAGGAAGCATAACCCGTTGGATCACTTTGTTACTGAACCTATTTTTCACGGTATATGCATGCTTTGTTCACTTTTGTTAAACTAAAAATAAGCTGGCATTTTAGCCCCACCATGGCTGTATCACATTATTCTATTTAAAAGGCTAAAAGGATAGACAATGTATTAAATTTTCAATGCTTTAATATCTTGCACGATGACAGACAACATCAAACCTTTTTTCATTACATTCTGAAGTGGGATGGCCTTACAGGAACTTCTGTTCACAGGCACTAGACGGACTAAACCACATTGTGCTGGAGTGACATATTTACTTAGCTGAGGTAACATATCCTCCTTGCAGTTTGCCCCCGAACTGATTTCTTGTGATCCCTCAACCTTCACTTCCTTTACTTTATCAGCTATATCCTCTTTTCCTTTCTCTTGGAGCTGTGACAATTTTACCGAAACAGCAGGTTTCACCTTATTGTTCCTCTTATCGGAGCCCTTTTTAACCTATCACCAATATGAACATATTTGACCACAAGCAATTCATATAACACAATTATTTTTATTTCCAAATGGCGAACATTGTGTGTCAACAAAAAAAGAAAACCTGAATTTTGCTTCCGTTGATGCAATTCATGTGAGAGTTCTCATGAAGTACATTCGTCAGGTCTTTAAGAACAGCCCTTCTCTTAGGCTGAACGCCAGTAGCAGTACTAGAGGTACCAGGTCTGTTCTCATCTGAGGCAGATCTTTTCCATCTTTTGGACTCAGCTCCCAATACATGCTTCTTATCCTGTTTTGTGGATGGGTGTAGGGGTGGTAATCGTCCTGATGAACCCGACACTCTTGCCCGTGCTCGTGTGATTCGCATATTGTGCTCTTCAAGATGAAAAGATCCATGTTTTATATTTGCATGCCTCATCGAGCAGAAAGTGCGTTGAACTCGATGACACACCTAATATCAAAACTACAATTGCAGAACCAACATCCCGTTACCAAAAAATACAACAACAACACAACAACAACTACCCAGTAAAGTCCCACAAAGTGGGGTCTGGGAGGGTAATCTGTACATAGACCTTACCCCCACCCCGAAAGGGCAGAGAAGCAAAAAATAAGGCACAATGAAAAGATGGACAAAAAATACACATGAAATAAATAAGGCACAATGAAAAAGAAGTTAAGAAAAGAAGACCATCTAAAAGCAAGTACAGATACCACAGACATAAAACATCAAGACCGTGGCCAGAAAAACTTGATTAATATAAACAAGTACCAGAAAGACTTCCTTTTGGAATTAGCCCCAATAAAGGACCATAAAAGCTTGATAGAAATAAGAATTATCTCCCAGAGAATTCAGATACACCAAAGTAAAGCTAAAAGAGTATCATTGACCATATAAGAAGAGAACCAGGAATGCAGGATCAGTTTAAAATGCTTGACTGTTTAATATACTATGGCCACTGTCAACCACAAGCCGGATTTGGGAGCTCATAATTGAGAAGATCAATCAATGGAAACATAATCGACTGGTTTGATAGATTCAAATAGGAGCTATCATAGTTAGCTAACTATATGCAGCCTATGCCAAATGGAGCTATTGGTATTGAAGCACGAAATCTACCCTAAAGTGTAAACCTGAAATAGAAACCACGATCAGTGCAATTTTTAGAAATTGTAAATCCCAAAATTAGTTCTAATTTAGGACCCATAATCTGATAAAAGGACAATGTAGAAGTTGAACTAGAAAAGAAGTGAAGAACCAGTGAAATACTTAGAGAAGTCCATCATGAACAAGATTTGGATGCTAGCATTCTCAAGAGCACATAATGAAATACGAACCACTTACCAAAAGGCAGTACTGGTAATTAGCTCTCAGACTTTACTCAACTTCTGCCATCATACCACATAGGATGCAATATTTGTTTTTCCTTTTGTAATATTTATTATTCCACCCGTCATCAAGCAGTCATATGCTGTTTCTTCATAATGATTATATTTTTCCAATATAATGGTCAATCACACAGTAACAAGGACCAACTAGCAATCTACTTAAGAAGACATTAAGAATACAGAGGTCCAAGCCTGTAACAAAAAATTATATCGCTAGATAGTACCACGGGCTAAATTCACAATCGCATCTGTCAATTAGGCAAAAGAACCCCTTCTTTCTCTCTTTTGATCGACCAGGAGCTAACTAGGAAAGAAATATACTATTACATATCCATATTCAAAACAGAATGGAATTATCTGAAGAGAAGCAATAAAGGGAAAGCATTACAAACACAACAACCAACATATCCTTTCATCAAAAATACCAACCATATAACAAACTGTCAAGTGAGGTGACACTATTTCATATCTGCTTTTTCAGTTCTTAATGGCTCAAGATCATCAAAATAGTACAAATATCACAAAAAATGACAGCACATGCACAACATACATATTCACTTTTGAAAGAGTAGAACTCACCCGTATTACATTCCGATGCAATTCTAGAGGTATAAATAAATAAGCAGCAATCATGTTCTTCTCGCCAGAAAAATCAAGCCTGCATTAAACTCTTCATTAAATTAAAATAGAACTCGGATCTTGAGCAGTAAAAGAGCTATGTTTCAAATATACAATGCAAATTATTTAATGATAATTATAGTAGCATATTTAGTTGTGCATAGAGATTTTCTTTTTCTTCACCAGTTGTGCATAGAGTTCATTTCAGAAATTAGCATGTTTCCACATCAAGGTGAATAGATCACACATATGACATATGGAGACAGCCAGTAAGACACCATTATTATTATTTTTATTTCTATTTGAGAATTTTATTAGAATCAAAACAGCACAAAGATTGTGCTGTTGAAAGGGTTTTAGAATTCGTGCATTGCACTAATCAGGATGAATAATGTCCATCTATGCCTTGTACAAAGACTTGATAACACCAAAAGTTCAGAAACAGAAATGACATATATACTTAACATATTTCATTAATTGTTATCCATAAATCAAATATATTTACAGATAACTGAATAAAACAAGAGATCTTATTCACCTAAGGTTATAAGCTGTGTCACCGGGTACAATTTATTAACCTTTGGAACAAAGCTAAAAAGCTAATACTAGAAAAATCTTCAGTTAATGTAATATTTGGTGGATTATCTTATAAACCAAAAGTAATTTTTAAATTGGAGAATTTCCTATATTTTCTGACAGTAGCAGGATAAATATCTCCGAACACAACCGGATAACTCCTCCATCAGAAATGACAATCTCAAAACTAAAACGGAAAATTAGTTTTTTTTGCCAGGATTAAAGAGAACACAAAATTACCAAGAGACAACTTTCCTACCTCAAGAAATGAAAAAAAATAATACTCCTAATAAAATTAAACAAAAAAAATTAAAAGTTGCTGAATCCAAAGACTAATAAAACTCCGAAAAACAAAAGCATGAAAAAAGACTGAATTAAATTGCAAATAAGACAGATCGAAGCAACTCTCGAGGATTCCGCACCTGGAGCTCAAAGTTTCAACAAAAAAGAGTACAATGCAAGTGGTACGTTGCACCTAATCTGCTTGATTATATACATATCAGAATACATGTCCGTATATAAGCACAAGCATATAGGAACATGTAATGTATGTATGTATGTGTTAAATTGTAAATAGTGTATGCATGGGAGCTGAGCTTACTTTGCATTAACAAATAAATAATGAGTTCCGAGAGAGCGTTGTAATGGCTGTTCCTCGGTAACAGAGCTAGGGTTTTTCTCAACACCGATCGGCCATTAAAATGAAATTTGTAGCTGTGGTCCAGTGGAGGGGAGTGGAAGTGTGTAGAGTGAGTAATGTTTAGATATATAACACCACTAGGACTGTACACATGTAGGTGGTGTGGTGGGGTAGGGGGTGGGGTTTGGAGCGTGAGAGCGGGATAGAGCCAGTTTAAACTTCTAAATATCTGCCAAATGACCAAAAAAAAAAAAAAAAAAAGGAAAAAAAGAAGGCCTTCTTTTACTAATTCCACTCCTGATTTTAATATTTATCCGACAATAGACTTCTTTTTTTTTCTTTTTCTTTTTCTTTTTTTTACATCTTCCTTTCTTCTTAGCTTTTAATTTTACAGCTCACTTTTTAATTTCAAACTTCTTTGTGCTTAGACATTAAAAAGAAATTATTGTTCAAATTTTATTTTCACGCTTTGTTGAATTAATACTCTCCTTGAGGTGAAATATATCCAAAGTGGCAATGGTTTATAGAAAACTTCACTTTCTAATTTTAATGTTTTTCACGCTTAGATAGTAAAATTTTATTTTCATGCTTTGTTATATTAACACTCTCTCTTTGAGATAAAACATTTATTTGAAAAAATATACTAGTAGTTTATTGATTTTTTTTATTATTATTTTTTTTTGAGATGGAGTAGTTTATTGATACTCTCACTTTTGTATTTTAAACTTTTTTTGTGTTAATATTCTAATTTTATTTTCACGGGTTATTGAATTAATACTCTCTCTTTGAGATGAAATGTTCCATAGGGTTGAAAGAGGCCATAAACTGATAAGTTCACTTTTGAATTGTAAATTTTTTTGCGCTTTGAAATTAAATATTATCGTTCAATTTTTTTATTTTTTATTTTTTGAATTGAGTTATAATAAGAGGACGTGTTTCTTGGTAAATATAAAATTAATTAAATAAAGGATCAAGTAGGGGGGGGTAGGGGGTAGGGGGGAAAGCATTTAAGGGGTTATTAATAACAAATAAGTGAAGAGAAAATTGTGTAAGGTCAATGAACCTGTCCAAGCCCCTAAAAGGAAATAGGAGTAATAATATAACAAAATAATAAAAAAAATGGATAATAAAAAAAAACGATTGATGTTCCTAATTAAGATTTAAACCTACAAATTTATGACTATGGTTTTATTACCACTTTATAATGTTTTAAACTTTAATGTTTTTGCGCTTAGACATTGAAATGCTATTTTTAAATTTTATTTTCACGCTTAGTTAAATTAACACTCTCACTTTGACATAAAATATTCATTCTATAAAAGATAGATTTATTGATAATCTCACTTTTAAATTTCAATCTCTTTTTTTTTTTTTTTGCGTTAATGTTCTAATTTTATTTTCACGCTTTAATCAGAGGTGAATGCATCATATTGTTGTCGTGTTCATCTGAACCCAGTACTTTCGATGCGGAGCATAAACTTATGTATAAAAATTTACTAAAATTGTAACAAATAGACTATATGAACTCCTAACATTTAAAAGTTGTAACAAATAGACTATATGAACTCATAATTTCTAAAAATACAATGAGTTTAATGCTAGTAACGTCAAAATTGAAAGTTTAAATTCTGTATTCGCCTCAGACTTTAATGAATTAACACTCTCTCATTGAGATGAAATGTGCCCTAGGATTGAAAAAGGATATGGTTTATTATAAGTTCACCTTCAAAATTTTATTTTTTTTGCGATTTGATATTAAATATTATTATTTAAATTTTATTTTTCTGCTATATTGAATTATCACTCTCTCTCTCTTTGAGATGAAATATACCCCGGGATTCAATAAACTGGTAAATATAAAATTAATCAATTAAATGATGAAGTAGAAGAAAAAAAAACGTTTAAGGGATTATTAATGACAAATAAGTGAAGAAGAAATTAGTGTAACGTCAATGAACCTATCCAAGCCCCTAAAAGGAAATAGGAGTAATAAACTAATAAAAGGAGATTGATATTCTTAATTAAGAATTAAACCTACTACAAATTTATGACTCAGATTCTATTACCAATTTATGAGACCTGCAAAATCCCTGGACGCAACGCAATTAAATGACGGCATTTATTTCAAAAAACTGGAAAAAAACATTTCAGAATTAATTTTTACGTACCATTCGCAGTCCTATAAATGACCATGCATTCTCAATTTTTTCATAAATTTATTTCAATTTTTCTTTTGGAGTGGGGGTGGAAACATTTCTTAGAATGAATGATGATTCCAAATTTCAAGGACAGATTGGAAAATAATTGACAATCAATAGTGTAAATTCAACTTGTGCATGAACTGCAAATATAATTTGTGAGGTGTTTTAGGCAATTTTTTATTTAGGAACAGCAAACACTTAGCCCTGATGACTAATAGGGATTAGTCTCTTTTGAAACTACTAATCACATTCATCTTGACATTCTAAATCACCATTTATGGTCTACTTTGATAGTAAATACTCTCTTGAGCTGTGGTAATCCCATTAATTAAACAAAGAAATCAACCCAAAAATTAGTTAAATATTTAAACAAAATTTATGACTATTGCATTCATTCCTTTCTTGAAGCAATATCGAATGCAACTTCAAGGTGTCCTTTTAGTTGATTTTAGCTAATATGAGCCCGTTTGAATTAGCTCACCGTAAGGTAAGCTTGAAGTGTTAAAAAGTATTTTTAAGTATTGAAACTGACTTGTTAAATAAATATTTACGTGTTTGAATAAAAATACTAAAACTGATATTAAACAGTTGATGTGTTTGATAAAAAAATATTGATAAGTTATTCATTTATTAAAATGAATAAAATACCTTTTAGAACTTTAAAAGAGAATATAAGTTCAAAAAATTCTTTGTAATGAAAAGGATGAATAACAAATATGAAACGAGGAGAAAGTTAGTAAATTTATTTTGGGAAAAGTGTTAGTACGTTATTACAAAATATTAAGGATAAACTAGTAAAAGTCTTGGTCAAACTAAAAGTATTTATAAGTTGAAACGCCATAAATTAGGGGGTGACCAACTTGTGTCTTGTGGTTGATTTTCACTTATATAAGCACTTGACTTATAAACATTTTGGGTATTTATCAAATACGTAAATAAATCAAAAAATGTTTATAAGCCAGCTTGACCACCTTAGCTTAACCAAACACCCTCTATATCTCGGAAACGTATTCTATTTTATTAGTGAGTTGGTTTAAGAAATTAGAAGTTAGAAGATTATATTTTTATCAAATGTATTAGAAGACTATATAATAATCAGCCACTCGCTTTGATGGACTTACTAAATTGTCTTTGGTTTTTGAATTCATACCTAACAAACCCCTCCTTAACTAATGCGCAAACGTGCCCCAAATTGAAAAAAATGTGGAGATTATTTTCAATCAGTGACGAAGTCAGAAAATTTAATAAGGGTGTTCAAATTTTGAACACTCTTCGCCAATAGGCTCTGTAAGAATATTCAAAATCTATTTTTAATCAATAACAAATAATACTTTATCTTATATATAATATAATTTTTTGGCAAATGATGGTCGACTGGGTCAACATAGCTTCGCCCATGTGTCCAATGCCAAATTTGTATCCACTAAACTTTTGAGTTTGAAAATTAGTATTTTTATCAAGTAGCTAGCCTTCAAATCCTACGCATATTTTCAACAATATTTCAAATGAATTGATTTAACTACTAGTATGACATTTCGAACATGGAAATTTAGAGGGAAAATAGTTTCAAATCTTTACGTGCTTTGAATCATATGTTATCTAGGCATCACGTCCTTAGTCGTTAACTAAATATATGTGTGGCACTTGACGACTCGCTCATGATCATGCACAACTCGTTCACATACTCCATAATTATAGTCGTCTATCGAAGCTCTCTTAGGTTCCTAGCGTCGTACACCACATTCCTTGGGTAGAATTGCTCTTCAACTCCTTCTTGAACTGCTCTCGCATCTCAATCTCGCATAGCCCTTTTTTCCATGTTGGAACACTTCTGACGCCACCCTAGCACGACAACCTCGGTCAAGTATCTTGAGGCGTTACGTACCTTAACAACTTCGTCATCCCCCTTGACTACCTCAAAGTACTTGTCCATCTTCATAGTACGTTGTCCACCTCGCGTGGGTCTCGTGCACCGCCATACTCCTTTCGCTTAGGACCTTCACATTTGTCCCTTTTGCAAGTACCACCCGCGGGTGGCCCGATAAATTTTATGGCCTAAAGCAAAATTTTATGAGGGGCCTTAACTTTTTTCTATTATTTGAAGTTTATTTTTCTAGCTTATTTTAGATACAAAATTATAAATACTTTTTTATAATTAATTTCTAATAATAAGTCTTTCTCAATTGACAATGTAGCTAATCCATTTAACCTTATGTAAGATTTATCGATATTAATTTTGAAAAACTTATTTATGTTGAAGCAACAATAACAAGAGTTATTAACATTACACAATAAGCAATATAGGCATTTAGAAAAGAATCAAATCTTTTATTTGATTGGAGTATATCAATTAAACTGTTATCTTCTAATTGTACTATGTTCCTAACACTTTAAATCATAAAATAAATCTAACATCAATATTAAATTGATTATTATGCTTTAAGGAATATTCAAGATTAAGGCAATATTTTTTTCAAAATTTTCATCATCTAGTAATCTCAAATTTTACCACTAAATAAAAAATCAAGAATATTTTCACATGCTTCGAATTTTTTAAATCTATTTTGAAGTGAAAAAACATCCTTGTCTGCTGTGTATAAAAAGTAATCAGCTCTAAAAAACTCTTCGAGAGATTTTGAGAAATCATTGTCAACATTCTCATCAAATTGTTTCTTCATATATATCACACGTTTCTTACAAAATTCAGGTTCGATATTCATTTCAAATGCAATTTTCTTGGTAGAAATCATACCAGTTACAAATCTTCATTCTCTATATATATTAAAGTAGGAAATCAAACATATTCACTCTAATTAACTTTTTTTCTTAACTTATATATAACTAGTTATTAAAAAATGGGGGGCCCACAAATATGGGGCCTAAAGCAGTTGCTTTACCTGCTTTAGGGAAGGGTCGCCCCTAGTACCACCTAAGGTTGTAATGTGGGCCGGTCTGGCCCGGCCAAGTCTGCGAGCCCATATGGGTAGTGGGTCTAATCGGGCCGGCCCGTTTAAGACCGGGACCAATTGGGTCTATGAGACCATGTGGGTCGGTCCTCACATTTGAGCCCACGAGCCGGGGACCTGCCCTCTAGGTAGGCCGGTTCAACCGAGCCTAAACGGGCCAAATGGGCCCGATGGTTAAATTTTTTTAAAAAAAATATCTGAAAAAATTTCCAACTGTTGGAAGGTTTAAAATATAGTCGTTGGCCTGCAAAAATAGTCGTTTGGCACTTTGAAAAATAGTCATTTTACCCCAAATTTTTTATAATTATATTTTTTTCCTATTCTCAACTATAAATACCCCCTCATTCTTTCATTTTTCTCACAAAATCATCAATTTCTCTCTAATTTCTTCTATAATTGCTTACTTTATTGTTACAATTTGTGAAAAATTGTCAAGTTGGTGAATTGAAGTATTCAAGTCTTCAACGATATATAATTTTCAACAAAATATTCGTCAATTCGGTAAACTCGTTCCAACTCTTAAGTTTTAATATTATAGTTTTGTTTGTTTTACTTTGTCTAATTATAATTAATATGGCCTATCTTTGAAAAAAATATTTGGTAAAAGTAAGGGAAAATCCAAGATTGGTGAATCTAGTGGCCAAGTTGTTACTCATCCACTTCCTCCGGCTCCCCGACCCAAACATGTTACTCGTCCTACCCCTGCTATTCTTGATAGCGATAACACTTTATTACAATTTAACGATAGTCAATTTTACCATGGTATTGCACCAGGTGAACAATTAAACCATGAATATATGAATGCTCTTTGTGGTAATCCAATTATTGATGAAGTAAAATATAATTTTTGATAAAACGCAATTGGATGACGATACACCCACTAATCTTGTTGTTGAAGTTAACCCAACTAATAATAATCCAAACGATGCCCCGTCTGACCCTCCTGTTACTGCCCCATCTGACCCTCCTGTTACTGCCCCTACTTTTTGATGATAGGCTATACTTGCATATTTTAGTCGTTTATTACACTCTAGTTTACTGCACTTTAATTGTGTTTGAGCTTTAATCGCTAGTGTTTTGCACTAATTGTGTATTTTATGCATTGTAGGAGTGATTTCGAGCTATATAAATGTTATGGAATGAATTCAAGTGATTTGTAGCTTTGAAGTCTGAGTAAAAGCCCAAGGAATTAAGTCGGGATCGTGTTGGGGGGTCAAATTTGATAATTAAGAACAAACGAAAACTCGAGTATGCACATTGCATACTGTCTAGTAAAATAGACATGACTCTTTTCTCCGAACTACACTTGGGCTATATGATAAACGGTTGGAAATATAAGTCAAAGGGTTACAACTTTCATGTTTTATGTTTTTCCAAATTTCAAATGGAACAAGGTGAAAAACGCGATCGAAACTGCGACCGTGGACTTGACGCGCAAATGGGGCAAAAACTTTTCGATGTGCGCGGCCACTAGCGTAGTCTTAGCGCGGCCGCGCTACTCCAAACCTGAAAAACTGTCCTTTTTTGCGTAGGAGAAGGTATAACTATTTGGGCCCAACCCTACTTGGTATATATACATGAAAAAATGGTATTTTGAGGAGATTGGATAGATTTTTTCCACATATTGGACAAATTTTTGCCACTGATTCGACCTAAGATGGCAGAGACACAATAAGAGCAAGGCGGGGAATTCTTCTACGACTTTTTCCTTCCTCTTCCTATTTTTCATTGTGGTTATGACTTTTAGTGTTGTAGTTTTACATACTATTATGAATAACTAATTTGTTATCTAGGATTTTGATGGAACCTTTTGTAGGATAAATTCGTGTTATGTTTTTATATAATTGAGCCGTTAAATTTCTTTACTTGTTCAACTACGTGTTTATTATTTTTGATTGAATGTCCATCGATTGACTGTGCCTATTTATTGTGTGTTGCTTGAGAAATGATACATATTTAGGTGGTTGTTGAACAACGTCACTCCTAACGTATGTGAGAAATCAATACAACGGGTTTAAAGGTAGGTTTAGAAATAACGAAGTTTTGACGTGATGATAGTGAACGATTAGATAAAGTCAATTAGCGTAGTTCGAGAGAATATGCCTAGTAAATTATTGTAGTTGCTCGAAAGAGAATTACGACACCTAAAGTGCTCATGATCAGTAGATAACACATAGGCGAAATTATAGGGAACATAGCGGGAATGATTCCGACATTTGGGAAAATCATAACTCTAGACCTCCTTAGTTCTTCCCAAATTTCATCATTTTTAGTTGATAATTTTACTGATTTATAATAGATGTTAGTTAATTAGTTAGAAATAAATATTATAATCTCTATAATTAGGAAATTGTTTGGACTTGTGTTTCTTAGCAATATTAAACAATTATAGTGAAACCTTAGTTCTCTGTGGGATTCGACTCCGAACTTTTAGACAATATATTTGCAGTGACCGCTTATCCTTTTTTAGGGCTAGAGTTGGGTGTGATCACTTTTTCTAGACAACCTTCTAAACGGAGCGAAATATCTCTTGTTTGGCCATTTTTTATTCAA
>ML379766.1:47437-116022 GCA_005239525.1 Nicotiana knightiana | reverse complement strand
ACTTTGTACCACATTGGTGAAAGACAACTACACTTGTGTGTATAAATATAGGATCACTTCTTAGAGCTCTTAAAAGGAGTTGAAGAGGATGTATCCTCGCGCCGTCGTCGCTCGCTCGGCTCGGCTCGGCTTCGGCTTCGGCTTCGGCTTCGGCTTCGGCTTTGGATTTGGATTGATAAGATTATTTTTGGATAAAGTTTATTTAATTAATTATTTAATAATTAAATTAAATGTCAGTTAGTTCATTAACGGAATTAACTGAAATCCAAAAACGCTGCCTTTGCTTGTTTTCCTTCCTGAACAGACACTTTTTTTCCTGAACAAACATCACACCTCTTCCAATAGTTGCCTATAAATTCTGAGGCATGGCTTATTTTTCCAGACACTGAAAATCACGAATTTCATTATGAATACTGCATTCTACTTCGCAGTCTCTCTCTCTCTCAAATTCGTAAGTGTGATCTTGCTCCGTTCTTTGAGTTTGTTGGTATCCTGCAGTTGGTATTGCCACTGTTGCAGGAAGGTTATTCCGTTTCATCCTGGGAGGATTTAATCCATTACCTTGGCAACTTGTGAGGGGGTTAAAATTCCTTAAGGACACACAAGGAAATTGTGGACTCGGAATATTTCTTATCGTTTATATATATTTTCTGTTTCTTCTAACAGTTCTTCTGATTTTCTGAGTTTTAACACAGAGGCGATAACAAGAACTTTAGTACACCTATAGATGCCCAGAGGGACAGCTTGTCATAGTACAATATATCTTCACCAAGTGAATCATAAAGATAGGTTAAAAGCTAACAAAAAATAAAAAGGAGATAAGAGTTCCATTGGCGTACATTCAAGGTTAGAATTGTCTAGGCTGCATGAAAGAAGGTAGAAATAGTTACGACATTGAAAGGATCTCGACCACAAGTCGTGGTGTGAGAAAGAGACCTAAAGGGGGGAATGTTCTAGCCTTTGGATTTATTCACCGAACAACTCCCTAGTTGGACAAGACGATATTAACTTATTCGTAAGAGTTATTGCTTAAGATATGGAAAAGTGCATTAGTCAACATTCGAGGACGAATGTTCCAAAGGGGGGAATGATGTTACACCCCATGTTTTCGTACGTGAGAGTACATCGTAAGTCAATTGATGTAAGCTCAGAAATAAGATTATATTTGATGGAATATAAAGTAAGTTAATCATTTTACATTGGAGGTTACAAATATTTAAGATCATGAATAATGAGTACGAAGAGGGTTGGAAAGCTTAGAAGCTAAACCAATTGAAGAAAATAAGTTTCGTCGAAAGTCGACGAGTTTGGAATGTTATAACATGTACTTTAGGGTGTGACTATGGTTAATTAAATGATAAGGAGGTTATGCTTTGTGTTCTACATTTTGAAGTCAAGCAAGTTGTGGAACAAAAGTCGGCAAAAGGTCTTCACAAGTTACATTCATAATGTGCTTAAAATTAAGTAAAATGTAACTGATATTTTCTACCAATATACTTGGAATTATTGGATGATCTACCAACCAAATTTAAGATATATGAGTCTAGTTTACAATGCATTAAACCGTTCGTCGATACGACGTAGGAGTAGAGAGATATTTACAGTTTTGCGAGACTGCGCAGACATCATAAGTGACAAGTAGGTGGATCACTAGAGCTTTTTGAGCAATACATTTCATGTGCTATATGAGGTCTTATTGCTACATATAATATACCAAATTGAAGGTCTTGTAATGTAGTTTCCAACTCTCTTAACCGTTTGTTCATACGACATCAGGATAAAAAGATATAAGCGTCGGAAGATGAACCAATCCTAGGGTGCCAAGCTAGCACCTCTTTGACTTTTCCAAACTTGATATATATAAACCTTAAGTCGGCTTTCTCTTCATTATTCAACATAAAACGACAGAACACCCATAAACATAACCTCAATCTATCTTCTATGATTTCAAAAGGAGATTGTCATTCCGGGCAAGAAATCGAGAAGCAATAGCATCAAAACGATCCCTACGACGTAAGTATCATTATACCACCTCTCCTTTTTCTTTGTAGTTAGAGTTTTGGAAGGTACTTCATAGTTAAGAAACGTCTAATATCTGTATTTAAGTGTTTAAATATCAAGGAAGGTTGATAAATATGTTTCCTAATAGTTAGAACTCACGGGACGGTGATCGGAACATTTTATTTAATTTTCCCATAGAGATGAAAGCAAACAAAGAGATTAGCTTGCTGTTAGCGAGTTTAATGTATGCAAATTATCGACAATTTACGTTAAATATTACATTCTAAATGAATCAAGCACACTAAGTACAATAATATCTTTTTATTTCTAGACTGAACAAGTTTCTTGAGTTCACTGTAAGATAGAATGAATACTAATTTGCAACCAATAGGAAGTTATCAACAAAACGAGCATATCCACAGGTATTTCTTAGTCAATTCTTTGATTAGTCTTAACTTGAAGTAAATCTTGGTGTACGTAGCTGAATAATTTTTCACTGAGAGTGAGAGGTTGAAATCATTGGAATTTAATAATTCCTACAATGTAGGGGTACATCTGCCTATAATTCCTAGTCTGATTCATGAAAAAACTTCTTGTGACTAGTTGTCATCAACAACTAGTTTCTCATCTTAGGTATCTGACTTCTTATATGCCTATTTCCCTCTACAAATAGTAAAAATCGCAACTATAAAGAGCTTATATTTAAAAAAAAATCAATATAAAGTTTCGTCCCAATTTCTCAAAAAATAATATGTACCCATTACGAATCAAATAAAATACAACAACTTATTCTAACTGTTTTTCCTGGATTAATATGAATAAAAATTGTAAAATGGAACCACGGACAAGGTTACTAATTACTTAATTATGTCATTTTTATTTTGAGATAAGAGATTTAACATCACAATTGGCAGCTTCATACGTTTAGTTACATGAAAGTGATTGAAATGCATCCACAGTCGATATCAAAACTGTTGTGGAACTTAAAACAAGTCAAAGAACTACAAATGATGACTTTTACATCCATCCGTGTCCTCTTTTGAACCTTTATGAGATTGTTGTCTTCCCTTTCTTCAAATAAAACTCTCTTTCGTATTTCGCTGATGGGAAGGTCACAGTCAGTTGAGTTTTTTGCCAATATTGTAATTCAGCTTTTAGATTGAATTAGAACACTTGCGAGGATGTCTTCTCAATAAAATGACGCATGAACAAAAGAATATCCCCACCTGTCATATATCCTTGCTGAAGAGCACGGATAAATGCTCGGGTCATGCGACCAACTCTAAGGTATCTATCAAAATTTGTTCCAGCCCTCTGATGCCTATTTTCGCATTGCAATAATACATCAAAGTAACATTAAGTAGATACTAATATTAACATTTAGAATCAAACAAGTATCAACAGTCTGCTTTCTCTGCTTCTGCTGAGGAATTATTCGGCGGGTTATATCAATAGAACAGAAACTTTATTGTACGACATTTCTGCTAAGTCATTCTTTTTCGCATCATGCAGGAGGAAGATGTAGATTTTAACCTCCATACTTCAGTTATAAGAACACATAGACAAGGAATATAAGAAATTGGTTAGCACAAAATAAAATCAATCTTTTCTCAACTTCTTTTGGCCTTGGCGTAATGAAATTATATTTGAAATTTATATCTTGAAATTCACAACCAACGACTATTTATTGTACTCATTTATTTTGGTTAACACTAGTTTTAGTTATAAGATATAAGCAAAGTATCTGCAATACATTACATTAGATTTTATTGGGAAAAAAGTTATTTACTAATAAAAAGATTTAAGTAATTTAATATAAAATTCTAAATTATTTCTTTTGTTAAAAACTTGAAATAAAAAATTTAACGGCAAAGAGATTTTACTACATTTGGTGCAACATACAAGAAAATATTTTTTATTAATTAAGTCAATCAAATAATGAATTTTAAAATATTGATTAACTTTTAATAAACGTGGTAGTCTTTCAATCCTAAGAAAATGCATCCCTAGAGAAGTAAAATTAATTGTAATTTGAAAATAAAAATTGAAACTTTGTAAACTTGAAGATAAGATTTAATGCTTTCTTATGTCATTATACAAAATAAAAGAGTTGTAAAAAGCTATTTACTATTTTCCCTAGTGACTATAAAAAAAGATCATTATAACTTCTTATTAGATTTTATGTTTTTTCCTACTGTTATGAGAATTTGATGAAAACTTGAAAATGGCACTTACTACATTCTTAACATAACCTTGCACGATTTTTTTTTTTTTTTTTTTACTTTTTTCTTTCACAATTTCAATATTATCCAAGTAAAAATACAATCATAAAATTAATATTAAAAGAAATTTGGATGTCTAGATTTTTCGTTTTGGGAGACGCAATGGCTTTAGATGCGTGCTTCCCCTTGAACCGCCCCCGTTGTCCAACAAGAAATATTCTTAACCTATTAGCTGCTAAGAGCTTGTTTGGATAATTATTACCTATTATATCGTATCATATTATTATTTTAAATATAAAATTTATTTTAATTACTATTTAACTTTTATTGTATCATTAAGTCAGTCATTACGTAATGATAAAAAATAGTAAAAATTACGTAGGACATCTTATTTGATCGTCCTCATTTAATATATACCCGCTTTTTAAAAAAAACTTTTAACTTGTACCTACTTTTTAAATAACTTCAGCTCCCTTTCCCTCGCTGAGCTGAAGTTCAGCAGTTAAGCTGAAGTTCGACAGTTATAAAGACAAAACTTCAGCATATAGGGCTGAAATTCCCCAGTTATAGAGACATTAGAGCTGAAGTTTCCCAGTTACAAACTTCAGCCTGAAGTTTCCAAGTTATAAAGATAAAAACTTCAACATACGGGGCTGAAGTTCCCCAGTTACAAAGATAGAGTTCCCCAATTACAAAGACAAAAGTTTCAGTTCTAGAGCTGAAGTTTTGTCTTTGTAACTGGGGAACTTTAGCCCCGTATGCTGAAGTTTTTATCTTTATAACTAGGTTCCCCAGTTATAAAGATAAAAAGTTCAGCTCTAGAGCTGAAGTTACCCATTTACTAAAGCTAAAATTCCCTAGTTACAAGACAAAAACTTAGTTAGTTCCCCAATTACAAAGACACAAACTTCAACTCTAGAGCTGAAATTCTACTTCAGGCCCATCTACTAGAATGCTGAAGTTTTGCGTGATTACCTTGCTACTTCAGCCCTATATGCTGAATTATGCGCAAAAATAAATACGGATGCAATTTTTTTTACAAAGCAAATATAAATTAAAACGTGACACAAAAAATGAATACGGATACAAAAATCCCCAAAAAATACACTTTATATAATAATCAATTTGATATAGTTACATCGCTACCTTTTATTTCTCGCATATTGACTTTCCTTATTATTAAATAAAAATTCCGTACATAATATTACGAGTTTATTCGTCGTGACAAACAATACAAAACTTACATACATCAAAACGATATAGTATTGCTCTATAATACAATATGATACATAACAGGAATTGTTGGACAAGAACGATCAATTTCATAACTATCCTTCGTGGAACCATTCAGCATTTCAGGTAATTAGCATTGCAATTCAGTCTAGAAATTACTTAATTACCACATATAAAAAGCACATGAAGCTTGATCTACACACACGTCCCCTTGCAAAATACATACACATACGGAAGATGCAACGAATACAGATATAAGGGACCACTTAATTACGTACCAGTCACACTAATAAACATTAACTAGGAATATACCTAACAACGAAAACAGCAAATTATAGCGACTCCAACCAATCACATGACTAATCAAACTAGTAGCTCCACTAGCAAAACTTCCTCCGACAGTATTCGTGGTCAAGACTAGGACAGTCCAATCATCCTCAGTGCCAATTCCAGCTCCACTGTACTTGGAATTGTTGAGGAACCTCGCATGCTGGGATTGAGTATAGTTGGTCAGCACGAGGGTCGCGACACGATCGTGGACGCAAACCGGGAGGATAACACCGTCTGCTGTCGTGTTTATGTCTATGTCACACTTGTCCAAGAGTTTAGGGTACTGTGCGAATTGAGGTGCGGGACCTGGGGTAATGCCACCCCTGGGGCATGGTTGATTTTGCATCTCGTCCGCTATTTCGTCGGCCAGGCAATCTGCTTTGTCGTGCTTTGTTAGGGCTGGTAAGCTGTGGGATTGTCTGTAACTGTTGATCCCCGAAAGGACATGGCCTTCTTCATCTGTGTATCAACACAAATTAATTACTACTATATCTCTAAACGAAGACGAATATGGGTATCAAGTCAGCAGATCCAGAATGTTTGTTATATTATTTTTCTACTGTATAGAAGAGCCCTGGCAAGAGACCGTCGACATCCCTGCTGCTTGCCGACACAAGTGCATTTCTGTCACTCAGATTTAGCTTTTAATTTATGATATGCTATGTACACATATTCATTTTTAAATTTCTGCATATATGTTTTCATAGTATTGAAATGTTGAATCAGATTGAATAACGAGAACACAAGGACGGATCCAACGGCTAATTAAAGACCTTTTGCTAATATTCACATTACTCAAGAGTAGACACCCATTATATATAATCATTTTCTGCGTAGTGACAAGTAACACAATATAGGGACTCCAAATTGTGGAAAAAATAAAAAAATTGTTTCTAGTCCGTCATATATACCGTTCATATCCAATTTATTGGGAACTAATTAAGAATTCATATCAACACCTTATACAAAAAAACAGTTTATTAGTTTAATATACGAAGGTATTATGTAAAACACAATTACACTATATTCAAAATAATTTCATAATAAGTGAAAGTATAATACAACAACAATGACCCAGTAAAATCCTAATGAAAGTATTATTAAACAAAATAAAAAAAAAAGTCAATTTTATTACACTGCTAGTGCACAAAAATTAAAAATACAAAGCTAAATACAAGGAATTGAGAGCGATATCAGTTAGTGAGAATAGATTCAAGAAATAAATAAATATAAAGATTAGAGAGGGATGAGTGTGTGCACCATCGCATTTCACGGGAGCCAAGATAAGAAGAGGTGCAAGCAGAAACAAAAAAGCAGCAGGAGGAGCCCTAAGTGACGCCATTAATTGTTTCTGATCAGATATATATCGCTTGATCAATTTAATTATTCTTTTTATTTTATTTTATAAAACTACCAGATTTTCTGCTAGAGAACAGAAGAAACAATCGAGAAAACAAGCTGTAGAGTGGAGAGGAGAGTTATGCGGATATAAGGTTAGTGCTCCGAAGCTAAAGTCTTATCGTCAAAGCAAATTAGGGAAAGTGTTTGAGCGCCGTATCGAAATTTGCATGGGAAATTACACGTGGCGGACATGCAGAGCAGCTGACGTAGAAAGTAACCTCTTACAGCTTCTCTAAACATACGTCTTAGTGGCACCTGTTAACTCGAGGAGTATTATATATCATCTCTACATCCACCTATATGTCTTATCTCTTGAGATTTGAATACTTCTCTTTTATTTATCAAAAAGGATAAGATCTATGACTTTTGAGGTCATATATTCACAGTTTTGGTTTTCATGTTATACAGTTTTATACCCAAAAACAAGGTGTGACTAATCAGAATTTGTTACTTCAAATTAATTGCTATTGAAACGTGAAACGTCACATGTTTTGAAGGCTGATAACAGAAATAAATGTTCAGTCCTCGCTCCAAATGGTGAGCTGAAGACGAACCTACTCGATCGGTGTTCTAAATCCCGATTTGGATTTCTGTCACGAACACTGACCAATTGGATGTAAAAAGATTCAGATACACGAATATTGTTTGGAAGAAATTAATCTTCAACATCTGTTGACTGTTGTATAGTATGTGTTTTTGAAAACACTAAACTAAACGCAACTGAAGCAGCTAGATATATATATATATATGCCATATTATATATAATGATCCTCAAGAAGGAAAACGATAATACCTCGCCTAGAATCCACGACTTGAAAGTAGCAAACGAATCCAAGACTTGAAAGCAGCAAACGAGAAGAAAATGGTGATTCTTCAAGCAATAATCGCACAAACAAAGGATCATGTATTACTCCGTCGAACGTTAGCCATATATGGTCAAATAGACTCTAGTAAAATGCTTAATTTCTAGTCACTAATTATTCATGTCAACACTTTGTGAATCGGTGATAGTATTCTAGCATGCAATCTAGAGTTCTTCCCATTTAACACTTAACCATTGTACCATTCTTTGATGCGCACGTTAATTTTTATTTTTTTGTTATTCAATCTCTTTATTAATCCCTATTTTCTAAGATGATCGCCTACGTTAATCCTTCTTTTCAGACAAATGAATGGAGTATTATTTTACCATAAGGATGACATGTCATTAATTAATTCTACAAGACTACTTCTAACATGAATATCCCCGCAATTCGCAAACGCTTATCATTGTCGCAGTTCAAAAGTAATCAAGAAAAACGTTAATGCAGACTTCGATCCAACGCACTAGCCTCGATGAAATAGTAAAATCGGGTAGGTCCAATTTCAACCGTATACAGATAATCTCCATGTTTCTTGGAGTGTAATGACAAGAAATGAACTGATACCCTCGATTCTTTTCGGCTTCGATAAATTATGATGCTATCCCCGTGACGTAAGCGATAGAAGTGACCGAAACGTCTCGTCAGTTCAGTTCCCCAAACCATTAATGAGCGTCAGTTGGTAGTCGGCCACTAGTGCTGTTGAACCGTCGCCGTAAATCCAAAAATAAGCCTTCTCCCCATTGAATCAAACTTTACCTTCATCCAATTCTCTAAGCTTTTACCTCTTTAAAATTATTCTCTTCCGTTAACCCTCAAGTTTCACTGCCAATCTCCAAACACAAAACCTTACTATCTTCTTCTTTCTTTAACTCATACAATGGCGAAAATATCCAAAACGGTTTTGCATAAGGAAAAAGCTTCTTCTTCTTCTTCACGGTCGGCCGACGGTAAAACGTTGGTGGATCCGCTCCCTGAGGAGTGTATTCCCGGCCCGTGTGTCCTTACCGATTTCAAGACCGAGAAACCTCCATCAATCCCTGGACGGTGTGAGCACGTGTCGTGATATATCTGCTCGATAACCGTGGGGTATCTCGAGCAGATCAAAAGAGATTGCAACTGGGGGGACATATTGGTGAAGATCCCATCCCCTGAAGAGAGCATCACTACCCACATGGAAGGGTACCTAAGTGTTTACACTTACCCTTTCACTTGGGCCCTCTCGATCCTGTCATCATTGAATTTTGACGTCAATACCAGGTGACTTTAGGCCAAATACACCCCTCCTTTTGGCGGATAGTGATCATGCTCTGATTCTTCACAAGCAGAGCCGAGGGGTTGCCATTCACCTTCGATCACCTCATCAGGTTATACAACCCTCGTATCTTTCGAGGGTTGATCAAACTACAACGTCGGGAAACCAAGGTGTTGTTCTCGAGCATCGATGAGGAAAAATACCGAGTATGGATGGTTCTATTTGTTCGGGTGAGGACCTCCGATCTCATCCCGAAGGAGAAGATGCCATTTCCCGAGAAATGAAACTCGAAGCATAAATGTTATTTCGCTTGTTGATTTCCATGCTTCTTTCCATTTTTCTGCTTTATTTAACGTCTTCTTTCGTCATGCAACGGTTGTTTGGATGCCTCGAGCGATTCCCGACCTCGAGAGCTGGGTCTGAAAACTGCCTTCGACTTCTACTTATGTTGAGCGTTGTTGGCGCGATTTGGCAAAAGGCCGATGGGAAGCAAAGAACCGTGGTAAGCATCCTCTTTTACATACCCAATGAATTGATAATATCCCTTTATACTTACTTAGTTTATTCTTGTGTAGGCCTGAGCAAGGATGCGCCTTAAGGCCTCCGTCTAGTGACGAGGAGGCTTTGGCTCCGGCTCCGAAGCCGACGAAGGACAATAAGAGAAAAAGAACCTCGATCTCCGAGGAACCTAAACCCAAGAAGAAAAATAGCTCGATTAGAAAATCAAGGAAAGATGTTGCTGCTCTCCCTGCCTATGTAGTTCAGGAATTAGGGGAGGAAGACGAAGAAAATGAAGATGGTGACGCGATGCTCGTAATCCGAGTGAGAAAATTCACCGAGACCTCCAAGGCCACTGAATTGGTGGAGACTGGTGAGGCTCTGCCTCGTGGTGAGGAGGCCTTGGAGAAGGATTCGGGCAAAGTCCCCGAATTGTCCGAGATCAAAGCTGCTTCTCGTCCAATGGCGAGTATACCCGAGGGGGCGGGTCGCGACACCCTTCAAATTGAAAAGAGCGCCCCGAGTGACTCATTTGGGGCAATGACAGTAGGTCACTCGCCATCCCTTCCTTCCTTTTCTGAAGAGGCTATACGGGATGCTCAAGCTATAAGGACTTCCGAAGTAGGCGGAGTCCCTGGTGGAGAGGATCTCTTTCGGGATTGCTTTACCGAGGTCGAGGATGCCTCCGATCTTAGTGATGCATCCAACCTCTTCGAAGAGGTCCAACGTCTCCTAATCCGAGTAAGTTTAAATTCTTTTGTGGATGTAGCTTTCCTTTGTTTTTTTCTTTTTCTGTCTAACTCTTTTCCTTTTTTATACAAGCTTTCTCTAAGACCCGGGTCGAATTGAGCCAATGCGAGGCCGATCTCCAAAGGCTTTCAGAAGAGAGGAATGCTGTCAAGCTTAACTGTGGGCAGAAAGACGAGGAGATTAAAGACCTCCAAGCTGATTTGGCTAAAGCTTATAAGGAGCAAACCGAGCTAGACGAGCAAGTAATGACACTTTTGAAAAATCATGGACTTGATTCGGGAACGGGGGCTAACGCTTCAATATCACAGCTGCAGTAAAAGATCGAGAGGATTGAGCTGTTCCTGGAGGAGGTCGATCGAGTGAAAGAAGACTCCTACAAGTGGAAGGAAGGCATGGACCGCCTTGCTGCTGAGAAAGAGACTGCCCTGGCCCAGTTTTCGTCAATCGAAGCCCAAATTCGAAGTGCGAAGGAAAAGTGCTTGGCTCAGGCTAAGAGTATGAAGAGATCGAAGCTCAGTAGGATTCTAAACTTGCAAAGGTCTAAGCTGAGGCCGAAAAAGCAAAGGTCGAGGCTGATAAGACGGTGGCCATCTAGCGGGCCGATGTTGAGGCCACCCAAGCCCAAGTGAGGGAGGTTGCCGATAATTCTCAAACATGAGCACATTGGATTTCCGAGCTTGCAAGATGCTAATCCCGGAAGGAGACCCTCGAGCACATCCACGCTCGGGGTTTTGATTTTTTCGAAGAGATAACAAGGGAAAATGAGCATGAAGTCGATGCTAAACTACTAGCCTCTTCTGACGACGACGATGATGATGATGACGACAACAAGAGTGGGTCCGGGAATGATGAGGGACCCGAGGAAGAAGCTTCGCTCAAGGAAGAAGTCACCCCCGAAAATAGCTAGGATCCTTGTATTTTTCTTTCTTTTTGTGTAGGACCCTGGTTGGTCTTTTGTAATTACCTTCTTTCATATATATATATATATATATATATAAAAGTTCTGTTTTGAACTTTGTTTTAATTTTTGAATTGTTAAAATTTCGATTCGTTTCATGCCTTGTGGAAATTAGTTTGTCAAACTTAAGCATTTTGGCCAAAGTCATGCTAATATAGTCTTTGTAGTCGAGTGAGTACTTGCTCGAACTCGAAGTAATTAAACCCTTAGGTTTTTAGTTGAGTGAGGATGGAATCTCAAACTCAAAAAAATATAATGGCCCTTAGGCTCTTGAATTGGGCCGATATGACCTCAGAAGAATGACTTTTTCCCTTTTCGGCTTAAAAAATTTAAAAATATAGGAATTTGTTATGCCTTAGCATGAAGTAAGTTTGTACCCGTTGGGTTTTTTCGGGATCTAATATTATCGAAACCCTTTGCTTTTTATGCCTTAGCACAAGTTTGTATTAAATTTGTTCGAAGGTTCGAAGAGTTCGATACCTCTTAAAGTTTTTCGAGGGCCGATATTATCGAAACCCTTTGGTTATTTTTCCGAGGGTGTCCTTTTTAACCGGTTTATAAAGGAATCGAAGGCCTATTTTCATTGCAAAATTCGGACGTCTCCAAGCCGCGTTAGTTTGGCCGTAGCCTTGGGGTCTGCCTCTTGGGCTTATTTTCCCATTTATACTTGGAACTTGTTCAAAGTGTTAGTCCACGTGTAGGGTGGACTTGGCCTATAAAATCGAGGGTTGCTCTTTTAAGGTCTTATGGTATCGAAGTTTAATAGTTCGAACATGTCAAATTTTGACGGCAATCCCCGAGTACGAGGTTGATCGTTTGAAGTTTAGTTGTAATCGGCCCTTGAGCCAATTTCCTCAATAAATCATAAGTATGGAACTTGTAAAGTAGAAATTTCATTAAGCGCGGGACATCTGGCAAGGAAAAATACTTCTTTCAATAGTTCATATATGCGTACATTTTTTTCCACTAGGGCTCGAGCAATCTACATGGATACGGTTCATTCAACCGTTTGGTCCTTTACAAAATTTTCCTATCGATACCTTATTGACATAAAGTATCTTCCTTGAAAACATAATATCCGGGGGTGATGCCTCCCCCAGTATTCGAGTTTGATTGTAAAGAAGCCTCGGATACTCTACGTTAGCATGAACAAATGGTTGCCTCGTTAAAAATCTTGCGGAAAAACCCATTTGGGATAAAAATTGGTCAAAGGGAAAAAGAGTGCAACTCGTGCTTTAAGACCTAAGTACTCCATGCTTGGAGAGAACTTAGATGCCTTCGGTCGAACACCTGAAATAAGTTAGTATAAAATGTAAATGAAAAAGGAGAAGGTCATACCTCAACAATAATATCGTTTGAGGAGTGATATGTTCCAATTATTTGGTAGTTGTTCTCCGTTTATCATGCCAAGCTTGTAGGATACCTTTCTGACGATGTCGAGGACCTGATACAGTCCTTCCCAATTTGGCCCGGTTTTTCCTTCGTTTGGGCCTCGAGTGTTGATGGTGACTTTTCTCAGAACTAAGTCCATAATTCTAAAGTGGAAAAGGTTGGTCCTTCGATTATAATACCTTTCGATGCGTTGTTTCTGTGCGGCCACTCGACGAGGGCGGCTTCCCATTTTTTATATAGTAGCTCGAGGCTCGTATTCATAGCCTCGTGATTTGACTCTTCCGTTGTGTATCGAAACTTGGTGTTGGGTTCCCCCACTTCGACCGGGATCAGGGATTCGGCGCCATATACTAAGGATAACGGTGTTGCCCGCGTACTGGATTTTGACGTTTTTCGATATGCCCAAAGGACTTCGGGTAAAATTTCTCTCAGTTTTCCCTTGGCGTCGTTCAATATTTTCTTTAGATTCTAAATGGTGGTCTTGTTTGTCGATTCGGCCTGTCCGTTCCCATTAGGATGATAAGGTGTCGATAAAATCCTTTTTATTTTGTGATCTTTGAGAAACTTTGTTATTTTGCTACCGATGAATTGTTTTCCATTGTCGCATACGATTTCGGCAAGTATCCCGAATCGGCATATGATGTGATCCTAGATAAAGTCTATAACTTCTTTTTCTCTAACTTTCTCGAAGGCCTGTGCTTCAACTCACTTAGAGAAATAGTCAGTCATAAATAAAATAAATTTAGCTTTATCCGGGGCCGATGGCAGAGGACAGGCGATGTCCATTCCCCATTTCATGAACAACCATGAGGATAAGACTGAATGAAGTTGCTCTCCGGGCTGGTGGATCATCGGCGCATGCTTTTGGCACTTGTTCGCATTTTTGAACGAATTCCTTAGTGTCTTTCTCCATACTGGCCCAGTAGTATCCCGCTCTGATGATTTTATGAACTAGTGATTCGACACCGGAATGGTTTCTACAAGTACCCTCGTGAATTTCTCGCAGGACGTAATCGGTATCTCCTGGTCCCAAACATAGCGCCAACGGTCCATCGAACATCCTTATATATAAAGATTCCATCTTCGACCAGCGTGAATCGTGAAACTTTCGTTCGCAGAGTTCTCGATTCCTTAGGGTCCGACGGGAGTTTCCCGTTTTTCAAATACTCAATATATTTATTCCTCCAATACCAGGTTAGGCTCGTGGAGTTTATTTCGGCATGGCCTTCTTCGATTACTGACTTCGAAAGTTGTACGACAGTCCCGAGATGATTTCCTCGTCTTTGACCGATGACCCCAAATTTGCAAGGGCATCGACATCACTGTTTTGTTCTCGAGGTACATGCTGTAAGGTCCACTATTTAAATCAATGTAATGTTAATTGCAATTTATCCAAGTACCTCTGCATTCGATCGTCTCGAACTTCGAAGGTTCTGTTGACTTGGTTTACCACCAGCAGGGAGTTGCATTTAGCCTCGATGACCTCTGCTCCTAAGTTTTTAGCCAATTCGAGACCTGCAATCATGGCCTCGTACTCGGTCTCATTGTTAGTCAATTTAGAAGTTTTGATAGATTGCCTAATTGTATTGCCTGTGGGCGGCTTCAAAACGATGCCTAGCCCGGATCCCTTCACATTCAGAGCGCCGTCTGTGAAAAGGGTCCACAACCCCAATGATGTACCCGATTTTAACAAAAGTTCCTTCTCGACCCCAGGTACGAGGGCTGGCGTGAAGTCGGCCACGAAGTCTGCTAAGATTTGAGATTTGATTATCGTTCGGGGTTGATACTCGATATCATACCCACTGAGTTCGACGACCCATTTGGACAATCGGACCGATAGTTTGGTCTTATGAAAACATTATGAAGAGGATACATGGTTACTACACATATTGGGTGACACTGAAAATATGATTTTAGTTTCCTAGAGGCGTTTATTAGAGCAAGCGCCAATTTTTCTAAGTGTGGGTACCGGGTTTCAGCCTCGCCTAAAGTTCAACTTACATAATAAACGGGAAATTGTGTACCTTGCTCTTCTCGAACTAGGACACCACTTACCCCGGCTTCAGGGACTGCTAAGTATAAGTAGAGTTGTTCGCCCGCTTTTGGAGTATGAAGCAATGGTGGACTCTAGAGGTACCGTTTTAACTCTTCTAACGCTTGTTGGCATTCCGTGGTCCAGGCAAAATTGTTCTTTCTTTTGTGTAGTTAGAAGAACCTATGACTTCGATCTGACGACCTCGAGATAAACCGACTCAAGGCAGCTATCCGCCCTGTCAATCTTTGCACGACCTTAACACTGCCCACAACTGTGATGTCTTCGATTACCTTGATTTTATCGAGGTTGATCTCGGTCCCCCGATTCGACACCATAAAGCCAAGTAACTTACCCGAACTGACCCCGAAAACACATTTCTCGGGGGGTGAGCTTCATGTTGTATTTTCTCAATATGTTGAAGGTTTCCTGCAAATGTGTTAAATGGTCCGCTGTGCGTAGGGACTTAACTAGCATATCATCAATATATACCTCCATTGATTTACCTATTTGTTCTTCGAACATTTTGTTCACTAGGCGTTGGTAAGTAGCACCAACATTTTTTAGTCCAAAAGGCATTACATTATAACAATATGTGACATACTTAGTGATGAATGAAGTCTTTTGACGATCCTCCGGGTTCATTTGAATTTGATTGTACCCGGAGTAGATGTCGAGAAAACTAAGGATCTCGTGGCCGGCCGTGACATCGATCATGCGATCGATGTTCGACAGAGGGAAAGAGTCTTTGGGACATGCTTTATTTAAATCTTTATAATCTACGCACATCCTAAGTTTGTTCCCCTTTTTAGGGACTAAAACTACATTTGCTAACCATTCGTGAGTTTTACTTCCCGAATGGATCCTATTTTGAGAAGTTTAGTTACCTCGTCCTTGATGAATGCATGTTTTACCTTGGACTGGGGCCTTCTCTTTTGTTTACCGGCCTGAACTTCGGGTCCAGACTCAACCGATGTGTTATTATCTCCAGTGGGATCCCTGTCATATCTAGGTGGGTCCAAGCAAAATAATCCATATTATCAATAAGAAATTTAATGAGGTTTTTCCTGAGTTCGGGGGTTAACCCCGTACCCAGGTATACCTTTCATTCGGGCAGGTACTCGATCAGTATAACTTGTTCCAACTCTTCGACTGTTGATTTGGTGGCGTCAGAATCTTCGGGAATAATGAAGGATCGAGGAATCAAGTAGCCGTCTTCTTCTTCTTCCATTCCCTGTCTTTCCGGCTGAGTCAAGGCTGGTGGTTGTGGTTGCTATTTGGCCTCCTGTTTTTCTTTGACCTCCGATCCCTTTGTTGTCGAAAGCACCGATATCGGTATTACTTCATCGACCGCGAACATTTATTTTGCAGCATGTTGATCCCCATATACCGTTTTCACCCCGTCCGGCGTTGGGAATTTCAACATTTGGTGGAGGGTTGAAGGGACTACCCTCATGTTGTGAATCCAGGGCTTTCCGAGCAGGGCGTTTTACCTCATGTCGCCCTCAATTACATGGAATTTGGTTTCTTGTATAGTTCCAGCTACGTTCACCGGTAAAATGATTTCACCTTTAGTTATTTCGCTGGCTATGTTGAAACCGTTCAGGACCCGAGCTGCTCCACGACCCTCGATCAGATGATATTTGCCGAGCTACCTGGATCGATTAAAACACGCTTAACTTGAATTTTATTCATAAACATAGAAATTACCAGAGCTTCATTGTGGGGTTGAGAGATTCCTTCTACTTCCTCATCGTTGAATGATACGGTGCCTTCTGGCACATAATCTCGGGTCCGTTTTTCCCTAGTAATTGATACTTTAGTGCATTTGAACACGGTCCCTTGTGGAATATCGACCCCACCGACAATCATATGGATCACATGATGTGGATCTTCCTGTTTGTTTTTCCTGTTGGCGTCCCTTTCCCTGTAATGATTTTTGGCTCGATCACTTAAGAACTCTCGAAGCTGGCCCTCGTTGAATAGATAGGCTACCTCCTCTATCAGTTATCCACAATCTTCAGTTCTGTGGCCCTGCGTGCCCTGATAATTTAGATTGAGATTTCTTTGGGAATGATCAGTTTGTATGGGTCTGGGCCATCTAGTATCTTTGATTCTTCCAATTGCCGACACAATACCTGATACATCGATATTGAAGTTATACTCTAATAATCGTGGTGCCTCTGTGGGATCGACGTGCTTATAAAAACCACTTTTGCTCATGAGTCCCCGAGAACTCTATCCTCGATCGCCCTTTCGATCATTTCGGATAGAATTGCATCCGGGGCCGCCGTTTCTGCGATCTGCATTGTACGACTGATATCGGTCTATGTTCGACCGAAGTTCCCTATTGATGTCTCTCTGGTTTCTGCCTACGGGCCTGTTCGGATATAGGACCAGGAAGGAGTTCCCAGTTGATCATCCTCGACTATGATCTTTGACTGGTACCGATTATGTACATCGACCCGGGTTACCGTCGGATATTCAATTAAGTCCTGCTTCAGTTGACGTGACGCTATCGAACTTCGTTCATTCAACCCCTGAGTAAAGGCTTGAACAACCCAATCATCTGTGACCGGTGGTAACTCCATGTGTTCCATTTGGAATCGAGACACGAATTCCCTAAGCATTTCGTTATCCTTCTGTTTTACTTTGAAAAGGTCCGATTTCCTTGTCGCAATCGTTATTGCCCCGGCATGTACCTTTACGAAAGAATCCGCAAGCATGGCGAATGAGTCGATGGAATTTGGCGGTAGATTATGGTACCAAATCATTGCTCTCTTTGATAGAGTTTCTCCAAACTTCTTCAGTAGAAAAGATTCGATCTCATCATCCTCCAAATCGTTTCCTTTGATGGCGCATGTATAGGAGGTGACGTGCTCGTTAGGATCGGTGGTCCCATTGTACTTAGGGATTTCCAGCATACGAAATTTCTTTGGAATGGGCTTCGGAGCCGCACTTGGAGGAACAGTTTCTGTACAAACTTCTTCGAATCCATTCCTTTCAAAATTGGCGGTGCCCCCGGTATCCGATCAACGTGGGAGTTGTACGTTTCTACTTTCTTATCATTTGCCTCAATATTCTTTTCTCCCGATTCAATTTGTTTGATGAGATCCTTGAGCATCTTCATCACTGTGGGGTGAGTCCCCGATTCATTGGCATTCGATCTTTCTGGTATTGGCTCGGTTCGGCGGGCGACTTCTGGTTCGACCCCACTCAGCGTTCGATGTTGATTTTGTAGTAGTGGAATAGCGGCTTGTTGAGCTTGTAGCATTTCGAATATCACTTGGAGGCTGACTCCTCCATCACTTCCGCCTTGCGCACCTCGACCACCAGATCAACCTTCTCTGTGTACGTTCCCTTTGGGATTTGTGCCTAAATTTGCATTTAAGGTGATATGTGAACTAACTTCGACTGGGTTGGCAATCGGTGCTCCCTCGAGATCAGCCTAAGGCACCTCGACCCCTGGAGCAACTACATTATCATTTTCCCCATAAAATCCGAGGCCATTATCACCATATGTGGATGCTGTTTGTGAGTTTGACATATTTTATCCTGAAAACAAAAATACTAACAAGAACAAGCGTAAAGTAGTGTGTGTTATCGGAATTAGTATTGAACAATCACTATTATCCTTAGCCCCACGGTGGGCACAAAAATGTTTACCCTAAAATTTGGATGACAATTAAACTTATATTGTGGTTTTAAGGATACATGATTTCACTCAATACCAATTGATAAATATGAAAGTAAATAATAGAATTGAGTTATAAATAAACCAAACCGGTATTCGAAATAAAGCTCCAGCCCTCGAGTCAAGACACCCTCGAACTGGTAAGTGTAAGAAACAGTAAAGAATGGAACAAACTGATGAACAATAATGTGAATGAGAAAGAAAGAATTGATTTGCTATAATTTATGTGAATGATGATGCCCTACAAATGATTAGAACTCCTATTTATATAGCAGATGAATTCTACTTATGACATAATTTAGTTACAGTAGGAAATCACATAATTAGCTAATTAACTGCTTCTGATTTGATCCGTTCCGAGATTTGCGCTATGATCCTCGACCAATCACGAATATCTCGCTCTTCCGTTACCGAGCCATTTCCGACATTACTCGAGGGTCTGTCTCCCTTATGGCTTCGATCAATATCAACCTCAATTTCAAAAGAAACTTCGATCTCAAACTCAATATCTTGGCTTCATAATTTGGCCGGAGCTGACTTTCGATGCAATGTACCAGTCTCGATAAAATAATAAAATTGAGTGACCCGATTTAACCTTATACACGGATTGCTCTTTATTTTTTCTTTCTTAGTTAATTCTAACAACGATATCAAACATGTACAAGAAGTCAACAAGCAATTATCCAACAAAACACAATTTCCTCCTAGCGAAAAAGACAATAGTATTAGAGGATCAAGACATATGACGTCCGTTTCTACCGACGTGTCCGCTGCATGCGGCTGAACAAGACACGTACTACTCTTCCACCGTTTTCCTCCGTACATATATAAACAGCTTTAATTATTCTTCCTCACTCACTACTTTGATTTACGTTACCACGTATATGTATGTACTCTCTCGTTTTCTGATTCCTTGTTCGACTCGAGCTTTATCTTCCACTTTCACCACTCACCTTATAGACAGCACTCATCAGTTTTCTCCCTGCAGTTTCCTTTTCCCTACTCAGAGAAGATTTCCGACGGTGATAGTGAGATCAATGGCGTCTGGTGGCCAAACATTCCCACCCCAGAAACAGGAAACTCAGCCTGGCAAAGAACATGCCATGGACCCCACTCCTCACCATTCTAGCCAGGATTATAAGCCTGCCAACAAGCTTCGAGTAATCCATTTTCTTCATTTTAATTTCTTTCCTCCAAGTGTAACTGCTACTATTGCCTTTAGTTTCAAAATTAGCAGGATTTGACATATTACAAATAACTAGTCTTATTTTATTTAGGTTATTGATCTCACATACTTTCTAATTATGGAACGAACAAAAGATGAAGAAGGCATAATATCATACCATAACTTGAATACTTAATTTTGGAGGTGTTGATGGAGCATGTGCATGTAGGAGAATGTTCCTATATATATAGGCTAGTTTAGTGAATACGTAGTGCTCTTAATTACTTTATTTTGTTAATATGAAAAATAATATATGATCATTTATGAAGGGCAAGGTAGCGCTGGTGACAGGAGGCGATTCTGGCATAGGACGAGCAGTCTGCCGTTGCTTTGCCCTGGAGGGCGCAACCGTGGCCTTCACTTACGTTAAGTCTCAAGAAGAGAAAGATGCGCAAGACACACTTGAATTGCTAAGACAAGCCAAAGTTGCTGATGCAAAGGATCCAATGGCGGTGCCGACTGATTTAGGATTTGATGATAACTGCAAGAAGGTGGTTGATGAGGTTGTGAATTCCTATGGGCGAATTGATATTCTGGTGAACAATGCTGCAGAGCAGTACGAGGCTACCTCTGTTGAGGAGATCAATGAGGAGAGGCTTGAGAGAGTCTTTAGAACTAACATCTTTTCTTACTTCTTTCTCACTAGGTTGGTATTATTCTAAAACAGTCTTTAGAACCAATGCTAAAACAGCATAATATTTTTTTGGCTACGGTGCTGTTAGAATCCTCCTATATAGGGATGCGACAGAATTCAAAATGATGTTTTGGATGCAGGCATGCTTTGAAACACATGAAGGAAGGTAGCAGCATAATAAACACAACATCAGTGACTGCATACAAGGGGAATCCCAAGCTTCTTGATTACACAGCTACAAAGGGTGCTATAGTTGCATTTACTAGAGGTCTTGCTCTTCAGCTTGTTGAGAGGGGAATACGTGTTAATGGCGTTGCCCCTGGTCCCATTTGGACACCACTGATTCCAGCATCGTTTACTGAAGAGGAAAGTGCGAATTTTGGGAAACAAGTGCCAATGAAGAGGGCTGGTCAACCTATAGAGGTCGCCCCTTCGTATGTTTTCCTGGCTTCTAGCCCTGAATCCTCCTATATAACTGGCCAAGTGATCCACCCTAATGGTAACTCGAACCTTTACATAGCCAAGCTCTGCATCGTTATGTTTAATACGTTCCATTAGATTAGGGTCTAAAATTTGTTTTGTTGGCTTTGCAGGTGGGACCATTGTCAATGGTTGAAGCCTCTTTGCGAGTCTTATCGTCGGTTTCAAGCAAAGCCGGGGTCCGTTTTGTGATAGTTTTGAATGTACCAAGTATGTGTTTGTATGTTTTGTACCATGGTTCTAGAGTGGCGTCAATAAAATAATACTCCACTTCTCTCTTCAAGATACGAAACTGATAGCAATCGCAGTATACTGGACGAAACTGATAGCAACCATAGATAAAAGGATCTAAGAACTTGGAAGATTCAACAACTATATATAAATATAAAATTGGAGGAACGTCCAAGAACTGAGAAATTCGGAATTAAAATTAGTGTAACCGTGTCCTTCGAAATGAGAACTAAAAAAATCTTTTCTACAATGCTCCAAGTTCAAAGACCAGTACCTCCATATATTGAAATGGCAGGGTTTTGATGTTTCCTTAGATTGGGAATGGTCACAAGCTGGTACCTCCATATATTGAAGAATGCAGAGCAAGATCTTATGACAAACTGCGGCCTATGGGTATTACAATCAGGAAGTGCCACTAAATAAAATCTCCACGCCATTTCCACCAATTCCAGCCAGCAGGCACTGGAATCCGCACGTTTCTAACTCAGCTATCACTTTATCAACAACTGTTCCTGACAGAACTGGAAATTGTCGTCAAGGAAAAGTTAATAGAGACTAAAAGATCAAATGTTGGGAACTCGGCAGCAAGTCTCATATAAAGCACATGATATATACAATCTACAGGGAAGACTATTATGTGTCTAGTTGGTTTTCAAGAGAGGTCAAAGACCAAGTATATATATCAGCAAACTAGAGATGGATATAAAACACTCTAAATTTGACAAATTGTAGGACAAAAAGGATGAACGGTGGCGTAGAAGCAAATATCATATATTCCTGACCTTCTTAGGTCAAGCAAGGATTGCAATTCTACTTTCAGATAGATATTGGTTCCACAAGCTTTTGCTTATGCCACCATGTAAAGCAATGGCGCTAGTGATAAAGAATCAAATTCAGATACACTTAAACACAGGTCAAATTTTCTAGGTATATAGAGATCTGTCCTAATGAATAACTGTTTTACTCTTTCAGAGTAATGTACAGGGACCTAAACTTTATGTGTACGCATGAACTTCATCAGTTATTACAGAAACCCGGGTATATCAATTAAAACAGTATGACGAAGTAGACATATTAATCAATGTATCGGATATCCAGTATCCCATCAGCCAATGCAGAGCATTTATGCAGCCCAGATAAAGCAGATGGAGTGTAAAGGTAAAATGAAAATGATGAAAAGCCATATCCTGGAGCAATTAAGTCTAACGCCAAAAATATTCAATAATGAATGGAGATACCATATAAAAAGCACATTCTGAATAGAAATCATTTATCAGAAGGAAGATAAATGAAAGGATACGGGTTGGTAATAATGTCAAAACACAGCCTCCACCACCAGCTCCAGTTAACTTGGAAGATAGTTTATACTTTAGAGTTGTTCGAAGAACAGTTTCTATAGAAGCATGGCCAACACCCATGCACTGAAGCAATCCTTGGTTCATCTCCATCAACTCTTCCAGTTTCTCTTCTTTCTCAGTTATGGCTAGATCATCCGGGACAGGCGATTGAATGATTGCAGCCACTTCACTACTGATAGAATCCACTGCAGTAAAAACAGAAGCCATAGCAGTCGGATGCCTCAAGGTCCTTTCTGTGACGCTAGCTACCAATGCCTTCGTATTTCTCCCGACCTTTGTGTTAGTGATCAGCATTTTAAGTGGCATGTTAGTTTTGAGGCGTGTCAAATCGCCTGACTTAAACTTGATCATGTTTCCTGTAAGTAACATTTATAGGTTGTGAAATTATTAGAATCCTGACATATCCTTCCATAGAGTTCTGAAAATTAGAAGTATTCTATATTTCTTAACAGTAGAAGAAATATCTACCATGCAAAATAATTTAGGAACATTAATTTACAGATACCTTGGTGTTAGAAGGAGGAACATGAAGAGCAAGTGATTATCCAAACCACGTCTCCCAAAGAAAAAACACATAAAAGAATGTCAAAAAACTGCCAATGATGAGAGAGATTAACATTGTGACTCAGGAGCTTCCCTAAGAATAAATCTTCCATTGCCATGCAGGAGTCAATTCTACAATAGCTCGTCTGTTGTAATTAGATTTCATTTATCTTCATGAATAGCAAATTCAGATTCTCTAATGGATCTAAGACCTCATTGTATGTTTTGTAACACTGAATATAAACAGGACATATATGTAAAGTTTAATTGGTACAATTGCAAAAGAAGAAGAGAGAACGATTCTCTTCTCCCTGAAAACAAAAAGTTTTAATAATTGAGCAATATAGAATATGCAAGGTGAAGAAAAAAAGAAATGTAAGTAATTATATGTTAATATTCGCTACTAGCATCTCAAAACATATCTGCATATGTTTTATATTGTGACTGCTAGGATCTTTTCCATGCTGACTCCCACTTCTACTGAAAATGAAAATTTTCTGCCTCAACCACCTCCATCATGTCTAAATAGCTGAAGACTCAAACAAGTGGAAAACTAACATAACCTAACTGGTAAGACAAGGTTTCTTTTGTATATTGCGCCATGCAATGAGTCCAAATCAAAAGTTAATTCACTGTCAACAGTTGTAAGACCTTTTTTCGGTGGACATCAGTCTTGCTTCAAGTTACTTTCTCTGTTAATACGGGAAGGAGCTTAATGTTTACATAGTCTACTGTTCTTGTTTGATTCTGGTGTGATGAGGACAAACTTCTCTCATTTCTGGCACTATAACAGATATAGCTTTCAAGCAAACACTGAAGATGACTTTTATCATACGACAAATATCTGAGACACCTAGAGAAATTTAGAGTTGCTTATATAGAAGATGATATAAGTGTTGCTAACATAGTTAAAATCCATGATTAATCACACTAATTCCTCATAGATCACTAATGATACTTCTTTATGTTGCTCGGGTTCTCCGGAAATTTCGCCGGATGCGTACAAGATCCTCCAAACGTACTGCATTTTTTGAAGACACGACACGGGTGCGGCAGCATTTTGGAGAGGTGCGCTACACATCCATATCATGGTTCCAAAAGCATAATTAGTTTCACAGTGCAACTGATTGAAGTAGATGTTCTAGATGAATTTAGCAAGCAAATTTTACAAAAAGGTAGGAGAACACAGAAAACTATCTGCTGGTCTAACATAGGGAAGGAATGTTTTTAACAAGCCTAATGAATTCTTTTTGTGAAATTTCTGGAAAAATGCAATTCCCCTTAGATTAGGCTGTTATTCTGGAGTCATTTTAAGGTGACTAAACAGATATAAACTGAAAAATCTTATAGTGGACTATGGTTCTACTATTTATAATCTAAAGTATAATGTTTAATTTTGGGAAGCTTTCAAGTTAATCACGTGCCTTTTCTTCTTACTGGCATCCACAGATTCTTTAAGATATCTTCTTTATTTTGCTAATTGCTTATTAACTCTAAGTTCATACCTATTTCTCACTTCTCAATCACAAATTAGCATATATGCATTTCACCCGATTACGCAAAAAGTTGAGATATTTCCCTGCATTAATGCCCCTTTTCAGCTTGACTTGGTTTTTACTTTGTTCTGTGATTGCTTAACATATCATAAAAGGAAAGAAGATATAGTAACTATGGCTATCGTCACATACCATACGTGCTCACTGTGTTATCAATACCAGATGGCTTCCCATGAATTATTTTCTCTCCTTCGAAAGCCCATTTATTCACCAATTCCAGCTCATTCTCTCCAAATACTTGCCAACCTTGATGGCTGAAATCCATAGTAACTGAATCTGACAACGCAAGAATGGCCGCAGAGAGCGCAACACAGAAAGCTGCAGACGAACCCAAGCCTGATCCCAGTGGAAGCTCAGAAGAGACCGCTGCTTTTGCTGGTTTGCATCTAATTAGGCAATTACATCGAAAGACAATGTGATAATATGAAGTCTGTTTTAAGAATATTAAGAGGTCAAGTAAAGGGAATTGAAGTTAATACCCATGGATTGAGGTGAACAGCCACAGAAAAGCTGTGACACCAGCAGCGAGCCCTATCTTTGCCTCAGGAATGTTGTGCTCATCCACTAGAGAAGCAATTAATTTAAGAGTCTCTAGTGAGCATGAGGAAGGTGGAATCTGAGTTTCCGAGTTTGGAAAAGCCTCTTTAATTCTTGCAACTGGCCAGGAAAATTCTAATGACACATCCTTAAGCTGGAGGGTTAATGTTTCGTCATTATCTATTTCCCAAAGAGATTAAGAAGAAAAGAGACGCGTTAGTGAAAACTAACCGAAGAAACCAGTAAACGCATTAGGATTATCATGAAAAGAAAACAACAGTTTGGGTAAAAGCAATTTTTTCTTTTTGGTCTTACAAAGAAAAATAATCTGCTTAGACTAGTAAAAGTTGAACTTTAACAATTATCATATTTCTCAGACTGCTATTTTGGTTCATCTATTATAAAGATAGATCCAGCATATGCCACATATCCTAGAGGTCAGTTTAAACTCCAGATAGATCTCATCCCAATATCAAAGCAGGGCAGGGAACAATCAGCATAGGCAATACATTAACCAATCATTATACATACACAGACACTTTATTATATAATTATTACATTTTTATGAAACTCAATGTCTCTTTCGAAAAATCATTTTCTGAATCATTTTCCAATATTTGATCAGATATAAAAGTTGGCAAATGGAGTATAAGATAATCATACAAGATGTAGGATAAACCTATAAAGTAGGAGGATTGTGTTCTAAGGTTATTTCTTATCATATAGGACGATAACAATGTCTAAGTATTAATTGAACTAAGTGATATGAAGTAAGGGTTGGATATTTTAAAAAGGAAATAGAACAGAACTGGAAAGGGTAAAATTGAAGAGTGTTACTATCAAATGTCAATTAGCAGGCCGGAATACTCTACCAGCACACTGAGCTCAATAAAAGCCTCAAACACATTATTTATGAAATAGAGCAACCTCAGTACGGAATTATAGGCAGCAAATTAGATTGAAAATCATAACTACAGTTAATAATAAATAAATTGAGGAATGGAATAGAATGTATACCAGCAGGAGTAGGGAAGCGAAGGGAGACGTAAGTATAGAGATCGATGGAGGCGGCAACAGCAGCTGATCCGTGAACCACAGCATGTTCTCCAGCCAATATTATTTTCCCAGGGGCTCTTGCTCTCACCTCCATTTTCTCTCTCCCTTTGTTCTGTTAGTCCAGATACGAAACTGTGCCTATATATAGGTTATCACTTGATTGAGACTTAAACATTTGTGTGTGAGCTACAGAGCAACAGTGCATAATTCATTATCTTACCACTAAAACCACAATCCGTTGATTCTAAGAACGGGGAGACATTGAGCACACTAGTTAAGTCTGCTCAAACAATGAATTCAAAAACTAAAAGAAGTACACATTTTGGGGCCTAAATGAAAGGCTTTACTAGCCTCAACAAAATCAAGAAAAATTACAGAAAATTCAGAGATTCAATCAAAATAGAATATCCAAAAGTGAGAACAAGACACAAATAAGAAGCAAGCAAACAATCGTATTTTAAAAGGGGTTTTTTTAAACCCTTAACTCGAAACTGAAATTTACCATTAGAAAAGTGGAAACAAGATGGAGAATTCCAAGTATAATTTTCAAAATCTTACCCAGAAAAAGATTCGGCAGCTGCTTGATCCTTGAAGAAAGTAACGTGTGAACTGTGAAGGATGAAATTTGTTTTGGGTTTAGAACGTAGAAGAAATAACCTAATGTCAAGAGAGAGACAAGGAGCAGGCGTGTATTTTCGGTATTTTTAACCTCTTGGTCTTGAGTCAGAAGGAGACTGCAGTTGTTGGTCGAGAATGGCTGCTGCAGCTGAATCGTGACTGCTGGACTGCTCGACTGTTGCCTACCTTGTCGCTTAGTTATGGCGGAGAATTTTATTAGAAAGGTTGATTTTTGCACAAATTTCCTTCTGATTCCTCCTTTTGGTGTTAAAGAAAATATTCGTCCTTTTGTTTGTTTCTGACACGCCTTACCAAGCCACTCTCATCATCAACAGGTAGTTGGTGTCACTATATTATATTTATCGTATGGAGAATATTAATAATAATAATTATAAATTAAATATTTAATTAATTTTTTAATATATTTATAAGATCTAATTAAAAGTTATTTTCTTAAAAAATCCTGACCAACTAATCATATTACAAATCATGGTGCGCTCTGATTAGTAAAAATATCACGTGCTAATCAATTTTCGGACTGGTCATTCAAAAATAGCCAGTATTTACAAAGTCATTGAAAAATAATCATTATTTGCTACAACACGAAAGGTTCCAACATAATATACTGGAGATCAATGCACCTTTGCATGAATTTCCAGCATATTATGCTCGACCTCCAACACGCGGAAAGTTCTAACATAATATACTGGAGATTGGAGCACCTGTGTATGAATTTCCGGCATATTATGCTGAGCCGGTATACTATACTGGAACTCCAGTATAATATACTGGAGTTCCAGTATATTATAACATAATTCCAATATATTATGCTGTAGTATTTTTCAGATTTTGAACATTATTTTCGTTCAGATTTATCTTTACATGAAAAGTGACTAAATTTCAATTACTTTTGAAACTGTGACTATTTTTGAACAACCACTTGTAAATTTGACTATTTTTTAATTTCTCCCGTCAGTAAAAATATTGTGCTGTTGCCAAATTTGGGCGACTAAGTGGAATATTGATTGACCTTTTCTTCGCAAAACGCCATCTATTTGGACTGTTGCCGCCTGCCATATAGGGCTATCTAAGTCATGTTACATGTAGCATATTGAAGCCTGTCAATGATACCTGTTTAACCTTTAATGTATCTCTTGCTTTAACACATAAAAATGATGGAAATGTATTCAGAATCGGTGAAAAAATTGTTGTAGTGGAACTTAAACAAGCCAAAGAAGAACTACATATGAGCTATACATGCCTTGCACTAATTTAGATTGATTTCTGTAGTTGTAAGATAGAGGCAAAATTTTGAACTTAACAATTTTAAGCAAGCTAATCTCAGAAGTAAATCTGGAACTGTTGTAATTTGAAAACATGGATGATCAAGCATGTGTGCGAGAGTTTAAAACCATGGATTTGAGAAATAAAAGAACACATTATCCAGGGGTGACAAACCACGCACAAGCTAAAATCTGAGGTGAACTTATTATCCTTTAACATTTAAGGACAGTATTCTATTCATTTCCATCAGAATCCTCATCAAAGAAGTATAAATAGGGAACTAAAGGGCCTTGTTCAACTGGTTCTCCCACCTCACCCTCCTCGATCTTTTCAGGAATTTTCCAACCCAAATGTTGGATATAAACACTATCAAAAGCATCAATAGTCAAAGATGAAGCTAGAAACAGTTCTAACTCGTTCACAAATCGATCAGTTCGACCAGTTAGGAAAGGTCTTGCTGCTTCAGACACCATGATCTTGAACTCTTCTTGCTTTGCTTGAGGAGTATCTTTTATTTGCTTTGGCTCGTTTCTGCATCATTAACAGTTGTCTAAGCATTCATGTTACACTGAAAATGTATAATGAAGATCAATTAAGTGAACATGAGAACAGTAACACAATAATATTAGGTAACTGATTTTCAAGAACATGTCATTTAGTTTTCCCAAAGAGGTGAAAGCAAACAAAGAGGTTAGCTTGATGTTGGCGAGTTCAATGCATGCAGATTATAACAATTTACTTAATACATTACCTTCTAAATGATTCAATCACACCAAGTATATGATGTACAATAATATCTACATCTTCTTCCTGCATGACGCGGAAAAGAATTACTCAGCAGAAATGTTATGTGATTTTACAAGGATGAGCGAATTATTGAATTATCAAATTAATATTAGTATGTACCTAGTCATACTTTGATGTATTGTTGCAATGAGAATGACATAATCAAGTAATCAGCAAAGTTCTGTGTGGTTCCCGTTTTACAATTTTTATTCACTATCAAGGAAATAATGTTAGAATAATTCCTACTTTAACCAATTCATGATGTTTACATATCATTTTATGAGAAATTGGGACCAAAATGGCATCAATATATGTTGAGTTATTTTTAATATAAGCTCTTTATGGTTGCAACTTTTACTATTTGTAGAGGAAAATAGGCATATAGGAAGTCAGTTGCCTAATATGAGAAAGTTGGTGACAACTAGTCACAAGAAGCTTTTCCATGGATCAGACTAGGGATTGTAGGCAGGTGTACCCCTACATTGCAGAGATTATTAAATCCCAGTGACTTCAACCTCTGACTCTGAGTGGAAACATTGTCCAGTTACACCAAGACTCACATCAACTTAGGCAGATGTACCCCTACATTGTAGAGATTATTAAATCCCTGTGACTTCAACCTCTGAAACTCTTAGTGGAAAAGTTGTCCAGTTACACCTACATTCACTCCAACTTAAGATTAACTAAAGATTGACTAAGAAATACCCACGGACATGCCGGTTCTGTAAACAGTTTCTTATTGGTTGCAAATTGGTACTCTTTCGACCTTACAGAGAGAACCCAAAAAACTTGTTCATTCTGGAAATGAAAGAGTTTGCACCTCCATACTTCACTATAAACACAGACAAAGAACGTAAGAAACAAGTTAGCACACAATAATAATCAGCAAGTTGTTTTCTCTCGGAATCATTAAATATGCTTTTCATTTTTGTTATCCAAAGGATCATTGTCTTTATTGACCATCATTATCAGAAGCTATGAAGAGATTGAGTAAGAAGTGCATATATACCGAGGATTACAACATTTAAACAATGAAAATGATAAGTTTGAAGGACCTGAGTCACAGCCTGAATTTCTCTTCTCAACCAACTTATAAGCCAAGGATTAGGCTGCAGATACTTGTGCAACTTCCAATAACGTGGTACAGTGAATTTGTCAAATAAGCCCCCTGCAGAACTACCAATTTTATGCTCTTGGAAGCAAGGTGATATCTCATAAAGATATCCATTAGAAATGGAGAATATGTAAATCAGTGATGGAAAGCACTCTACCTTCATTAGTATAGTAGCACTGCAATCTATACTTGTGAGCTTTTGTGAAGAACACACTGGAATACAAATGTCAAACAATAAGTTAGTTTAGAATAGTAAAAAACAAAGGAAGAACATACAAAGCAGAAGAAGTATAGAGGACTTTGCTACCTATTGTCCAAGTTTTCATTCACATAATGTTGTTGAAAAAACCTTCCACCATAGCTCTTTATAATAGAAAAATTCTCTGTCTGCAAAAAGAAGAGCATTGATTTGAAAGAAACAAAATCCAGCAGAATTTTAAATTAACAATAGAAGAATGAGAATTTTTTCTAAGTTATTAGAAGAGTCAGAAATATAGAGTGATTTCAATTTACATCAAAAGCACAAGTAAAATAAATATAGAATCCTCCAGAAAAGCAACATGAAAATGTATCACTTTGCTAACTATATCTAATGTATAGTGCTTGCCTCGTAATGAGAAAGTTACTGGTTGACGAGACGCATGCCTAGCACCTTGGCTCAGAGAAAGGCAAGGCACGTAACTTGAGCTTTTATCGAGCTTTTAACATCATTACTGCTTGTAATGGTCAATTTTGTGCCTTTTTGTGCCTCCTTTTTGTTTTGGACAAAATGTTGATACAGTACATCAAAGGTCAGATAAAAGAAAAAAGAATCCATGTCAATTTCATTTCAATTCCCAGATACAAAAAAATTTCCCACCAATAAAATTTACACAAGCTACTCCAAAACACTCAATAGGCAAACAAAAGTCAACCTAGTTCTAAAGAGACCAATATCTGATTAAGTTCAGAAAAACATTTACAAACAAATCTTCATCAAAAAAACTTTACAAACAAATTGCAAATATTCAGACATCTATGATCTATCCACTTTAGTATATCCACACTTTGTTCAAGGCTCCATGACAACTCCTCGTATCAAACAAAAAGCTTTTAAGACCAAATATATAGTCCCCTGATCTAAAGGCGGATCCAGGACTTAAATCCTATGGGTTCAATTTTAATGTTTTTAACATTGAACCTACTATTTTTGCAACTTTGATGAATTAATTTTTACTCCACGTCGAAAATTATGGGTTCAGTTGAACCCGTAGGTAGTACACTACATCCGCCTTGACCTCACAAGTGTGACACACTATTAAAGTACTGGAATCCTCTCAAATCCATCTTAGCAGAAAATGTTTCATTTTTCCAGAAGTAACTGCAAAGTTAAAGTTCTCTCTCTCGTGAAAGGCGTGGCATCTAGGGGGAATCATATCATTGCTAATAGTAGTTCATCAATCAATGCCCCAAAAAATTAGTTCTACCAATTACAATTAACTGCTACCCATTCTTGAGAGGATCTATTTTACTAATGATCATGAAGCTAAGAACACTTGGAAGAAATAGGAAGCAACAAGAATGATAAAACAAGTTCGGACCTTACATAAAGGGCAATTTACTGAAGCAGGTGCACGAGACTGCTTGCTTGTAACCACTTTTGTCCAACGCAGAATGCAATTGTAGCAAAATTTGTCTGCAGAAATAACATGATGGTTTAAGCACTTAATAACTGATTTATTTAGAAACAATCCGTACATAGCACAGCTTATACATTTTACAATTACTTAGCAAAATGCAACTTATTAATAATTATGCAAAAAAGGGCCAAAGTATATGAAAGGTACTCCCGAAATTAGAGCTTTAAAACTTATGAAATTGAATCTTAACAATGATTGCTTGCTTATAAACTACAAGAAGATATGTGTAAAACTAATAAGAAAGGAGGCGTACGGAAACATTGATCCAAGTAGGACTCTTCAGTAATTGGGGCTAGACAAATAGGGCACGGGTTTGGGTCGGAGGCCGGTTGCTCCGCCGCCTGTCGTCCGTCTTCAGCCATGGACAACTGCCAAAATCTATTCGGAAAAGAACTCCTCCAGTTTATTCCTTTTTTATTATTTACTTTGTTTCTAACTTTAACCCAAACCCCCACAGCGACCGCAACAACGTTTTGTTGAATGTTCCCATTTTAAGTGGGCGTTTGGAAATAAGAATGGTAAAATTCCAAAAAAAAAAGTAAAAAAAATATTCAAGTGAAAATGATATTTGAAAATTAGAGTTGTGTTTGGAAATTAATATTATTTTGGGTTGCTTTGAAGTTTTGTGAGTGATATTTTTGAAAAAAAAGTTTTTTGAAGTTTTTTAAATTTTTGAAAAATTTCAAAATTCATCTCTAAGTGAAAATTAAAATTTTTATGGACAAACACTAATTTCGAAAAAAGTAAAAAAAAATTGAACTTTTATTTTTTGTCCAAAGGGGTATAAGTTACATGTGTTCCAACAACTACCTTAGAAAGACAAATAAAATTTAAGATCCATTTCATTTTTTGTGAGGTCATCATTTAAAAAAAAAAAATTAACTTTGAAGCTAGTGATTTTAAATATGATAGTGGTTAAATAATAATTTAACTCCAAAATCATGTCAGTATAGGTAAAAGTTTACGAATTAAATTATTTTTTGAGAACAAATAAACAAGAAAAAATGGCACATAAAATGAAACAAACGGAGTACGTTGTACATTTTGGTTGGTAATTCTGTAGTGTCCCACTAACTTACAAAAAGATGACATTGTTAGCTCCCAATTAAAATTATATTCTAACATTTGCTTGAAAAGGGGATATTTTGATGAGCGTGAAGGTTGGCCTATATTAAGAGTTTCTTTGGTAGAATATGGTAACATCGTAGATCCATTGACCTATTACAAATGTTTTTACGATATAGCTAAATATTGCATATTTGATTTTAAAATTTTTGATGCATCCAATTGTTTACCCTTAAAATTGGATAATAATTAAATTTATAAGTGATTTTAAGAATATGTGATTTCACTTGGTACAAATTGAGAAATATGAAAATCAATATTAGAAATTAACTGTAAAATAAAGCAAACCAATGTAGCTAGGTCACCCTCGAACCAACTAGGTATAATATTAAAAAGTATGAACTGAATAATAGAGTATGAAAGCTTAAGAGAGAAAATATAATAACTTTACTCTGCGTGAATGTGATGATTACAAAAATGATTAGAACCCTCTTTATATAGTAGAAGAGTTCTACCTATAGTACAATTCTAAATACAGAAAGAAAACCCTTGATTGGCTAATTAGCTGGTCTTGACTCGATACGTGCCGAGATTTCCGCCATGATCCTTACCTGATCACGGATATCTCGGCTTTCAGTTATTCGACTCAGCACGCTTTCTTCGACCTCGCTCGATGCCGATCCCGCTCGGTATATATCTCGATTGGTCCTCGAATTACGAGCTTGCCAATATATCTTCATGTCACGATTCGATATATCATGGGGTCGAACCTTGGCCTGCTGCCCTGGTCTCGATTAACCATACAAAATCGGGTGAGCCCGATTTTGACCGTATACAAATAGTCCCCTCATTTTTTGGAGAGTAATGACAAGAAACAATTTGAGTTCTCGATCTTCACCTAGGTACATCATGACGTAAGCGTCGTGACGTAAGCAGTAGAGGTGACCGAAACGTCCGTCGATACATTTTATCAGGCATTTAATGTGCGTCAGTCGACGGTCGACCACTACCAGCTTTGAACCATCATTGTGAAATCAATCAATAGCCCCTTCTACACTATTGCAAACTTGACCTTCAAATCTTCTTCATTCTAATCTTCATAGTTCTTTGCCTTCTTCAAAGCTTCCTATCTTCAGGTCTTTGAATTTCTTTACTTGTTCTTCCACAAAACACCGGGTATTCCCTTTCAATCGATATACTTCTTTGCCCACCCTCATCTGTTGGACGTGGCTGGGACACACACACTCTCATCTGCTGGACGTGGTACTACCTGGGTTGGCAGTCAAGTTGGGGTTCATCAAACTAGAAGATAGACTGCTCCTCAACCTAAAGTTGGGAACATGGATCAATCCCAAGCCGCTATGCCAGATCAAGTGCAAGGGCGGGGAGTTCAGGACGCTCCACCACCAGTGCCAACTGTTGTACCAATTGTTGCCTTACATGCAGACGTAGTGGAAAGGTTATTGAATGTGTTAGAGGCATTGGTTCCTACTCAGGATGGAAGTTCAGCTCCTTGGGCTACTTTACAAACACAAGCACTTGCACATACTCACACTTTCGGGAATAAGGAGGTATCCCTGCAAGAGTTCCTGAAATTGAAATCACCAAAATTCACAATTTCCGATAATTCAGTAGATCCTCAAAGTTTCTTGGATAGGACACTCAAGGTATTACGTGCTCTTGGATGTTCTAGTGAGAGAGTCGTGGAGCTCGCAACATACAAACTAGAGAATATGGTCAACACATGGTATGAAACTGTATTGCTAGGAAGGCCAACAGAAGCAGCACCAGTGACATGGGACGAGTTCAGTAAGCTGTTCATCGATCATTTTCTTCCAGACAGCCTGATGCAAAAATATGCTAGACTCTTTGAGAGACTGGTTCAGACTCCAGATATGAATATGTCAATATATAACACCAAGTTTTGTAAGTTGGCTAGATATGCTCCTTACTTAGTGCCTAATGAAGAAGCTCGAGTTTAGAGGTTTGTTGATGGATTGGTTGGTCGTCTATACACTGCAGTAGCCCCACAGATGAAGACTTTATCCTACTATGCTGCAGTCGACCTTGCTAGAAAGATTGAAAACAAGGGATGTGATGAGTGTGCAACTAGTGATTTACGTAAGAAGGCCAAGACATGAGGGTCTTTTAGTGGCGGTTTTAGTAAAAATCGAAGAGCGGGAAATTAGGGACAACAACAACAGGGTTCCGAGACAGGGACACACTTGTCTTCACAGTCCACATATAGACCACATTACAGACAGGGTACTAGGGGACCGTCATCATCTGGACATCGTAATTCTGGGCAGATATATTGTATTGGTAAAAAAGAGCTTCACACGTGTAATAAATCTTGATGACTCAGTAGTCTACGTAGAGCAATGAAGACACGACAGCTGGACGGGACTCTATGAAGAGGTATGAGGCAAAGAGGCACGACAAATCACACCCATGGGTTAATTAGCTACGGAAGTCTCAACCTGATTGAGAAGATGAAGAGACACGGTCAAAATGTATCTGGGCAGAATAAAGGGCAGATTCAGAGATCTTCAAATTAGTGATCCACACGTTACACAACATTCACGCAATAGTTACGGTTGTTCATTGTAACATTACATTAGTGTCATAATTAGTCATTAATGTGCAATCATTGAAAAGGGGTAGACATTATATTAGAAAATTTCCTATATAAGGGAGAAAAATATAACCTGTAAAGGAGGAGAAAAAAAAACATTCGAACCACTATTGCAATACACTTACTTTTTGTGCATCTTACTGCTTTCCATTTACGAGTTTACCTACAACTATTATATTATTCTTTGGTTATCAGAAACCCGTATTCTTCTTAAAATAGTTTTGGGCAAAGAATCCAATTCTTTGGTTAAACAAATTGGTTCCGTTACAGGGAATCTGATAATCTTTGTTTGCTTTTCAAGCGATATCTTCTGAACTATGTCGAACTCCAACGACAACAACCAGCAAAGGAATGGAACCCTAGTTCCATCACCTTCAGGAACCCCACGTGGTTCAATGGAACAATCCCCAGAAAGATCCAATAACAACAACGATAATAATGATCAAACGGTGGAACAAGATCGGGTAAAGCAAATGATTGCAGAGTATGTGAGCCAGGCTTTGCAAGAATTTGCGAGGGGATTACCAGCATTGTCACCTGCACCACTGACACCACCCCCCCAATAATACCATCACCATGGAAAATCCTCAATCTGGGTTGGTAAACTCAGGAAGGGGAGATACTCCTAATGAATCTCTCTAAGCGAGACCAGGTATGTCTAATAACTCTGAATTACAGACTTTATTACTAACTTTGTTGAAACAGGTGAAGGAAAAAACGATCGAATCGAACAAATTCCTGGAGTACCACATGTTATCAAAGGCATTGACGTTGATAGATATTCTCAACAACCTTGGAAACCAAGCGCAGCACCCGCACCTATTCCAAAGAATTTTAAAATTCTTGACGTACCTAAGTATGACGGGACAATCGACCCACGCGACTATGTGACTGCTTTTACCACCGGAGTGAAGGGCAACGACTTAAAAAAACAAGAAATTGAGTCGGTCCTAGTTAAAAAGTTTGGAAAAACACTTACCAAAGGGGCACTAACCTGGTATTCTCTTCTCCCTGAAAACTCTATTGATTCTTTTGCTGAGCTTGCAAATTCTTTCATAAAGGTACACTCCGGTGCGTAAAAAGTCGAGAAAAGGATAGAGGATATCTTTAAAATAAAACAAGGAGACACGGAACTACTTCGTGAATTTGTAGAGAGGTTTCAACGAGAAAGAATGAAACTACCAAGGGTTCCTGATAATTGGGCAGCCATGTCATTCGCAAGTAATCTAAATGATAAAAGCTCAGAAGCCACAAGGAGACTCAAGGAAAGCTTGAGAGAATTCCCAGCTACAATGTGGAACGATGTTTATAACAGGTACAGTACTAAACTTAGAATAGAAGAAGATACCATTTCTCATTTGAAAGAGGAAGATTATACCAGATCCAGACGTTCAGAATCAGACAGGAGATCGGGTAAAAACAGGTACGATCGTTACTTGGGACCATCGGGACGCGAAACTCATCCCAGGTTCGAAAACACCAGGTCAGATTATGGACCACCAAGCAGAGATGCGGGCTCGTCCTCATCTAGATCCAGAAGGGATCAAGATCAGCGACCTAGAGGTAATGCGCGAATTGGTTAAGAAATATAGGTGATAAGGTTCGATGGCCCAAAGAGATTAAGTCGAACCCGAATAAGAGGAACCTAGATCTCTGGTGTGAATTACATAATGATCATGGACACAGAACTGCAGATTGCAGATTTTTGCAAGGTGAGGTAGAACAATTATTGAAACAGGGCTATTTGACAGAATTATTTAGTGAAAAAGGTAAACAAGCATACATGAAGAACAAGCAGGAGCCCCCAAAACCTCCATCTCCAAAACGAACCGTCAAAGTGATACACAGAGGTGAAGAAGTAAATGGAGTGGTCTGCAAAACGACCACGAAGTTCACAATTACACACTGAAAGCGAGTTCGTGAAAATCTGGAAGCAGACGATATAACCTTCGATGATGCAGATATCAGCGAATTAATGCTTTCTCACAACGATGCTCTGGTAATATCCTTACTTATTCATGACACTAACGTAAAAAGAGTGTTGATTGATCCAGGTAGTTGATTCAATATCATTTTTCTAAGAGTCGTGGAAGAAATGCTATTGAGGAATCAAGTAATCCCAAAGGCACGAGCCATTTCAGGGTTTGATAACTCTACGATTATAACAAAAGGAGAAATTGAACTTAGCACTTATGCTGAGGGAGTGATCAAAAGTACCAGGTTCCAATTCATCGATACTGACATGGCTTATAACGTAATCGTGGGAAGGCCATGGATCCACGACATGAAAGCAATACCCCTACCTTGCATCAGGTAATTAAATTCCCCTCTGAATGAGGGATTCAGAAAATTAGAGGCGATCAGCAAACCGCTAGAAATATAAATTATGTGGTACACTACAACAAAAAAGTAGAGGTGAAATAATCAAAGGATAAGGAAATCTCCCAAGCAGGTGACACCGCCCAAACAAGCATGGAAGAAATTACTACGAAAAAGTGAATCAAGTCACCACGGAAGGGGCATTGAACCACACGGATGTAGATTCCAGACCGGACGTCATTCATGAACCGGAGGAAGACGAGCACATCAAAACAACTACGGAAGAGCTCGAAGTTGTTCCATTGTCTGAACAAAAGCCTGAACAGAAAGTGTATATAGGCACGAGGCTGAGTCCCGGTCAAAGAGGTAAGTTAATTGATTATTTAAAGGCTAACGCAGATTGCTTTGCGTGGTTCCACTCAGATATGACAGGTATCCCGCTAGAGGCGATGACTCATAAACTAAATGAAGATCCATTCTTCGTACCTATTAAGCAGAAGAAAAGANGACAATGCAATTGTCGTTCATCTATTCCATTCAGCGATCGACCAGGATAGAAATGAGGTAACTTTCAACAATTTAACCTGGGATTGGAGAAACGAAATCCTAATTTTTTTACAGAATGGCACTGTACCTGAAGTCAAGAAAATAGCTCAAGCACTTCGCCGCAAAGCTGCACGATACTGCCTCATTCGCAACTCATTATATCGCAAGATGTTCGAAGGGCCCCTAGCAAAATGCCTCGGACCTAACCAAACAGAGTTTGTGATGAACGAAGTCCACGAAGGACACTGTGGAAATCACTCAGGGGAGAGATCCTTAGTAAAAACCTTAATCAGAGCTGGATATTATTGGCCTAAGATGGAAGAAGAGGCCGAGGACTTCGTATCCAAATGCGACAGGTGCCAAAGGTTTTCCAATAACAATTAGCATGCATCGGCCAGCGGAATTATTGCATTCAATAATATCCCCATGGCCCTTCATGAAATGGAGGATGGACATAGTGGGACCTCTTCCTACAGCTAAAGGACAGGTACGATTTTTGCTCGTGCTAATCGACTATTTTACGAAATGGGTAGAGGCAAAAGCGTTCAAACAGGTGTGAGAAAAGGAAGTTAAAAGTTTCTTATGGCGAAACATAATATGTCACTTTGGGATACTAAAGGAGATCGTGTGTGATAATGGCCCACAATTCATAGGCTCGCAAATCACAGAATTCTTCGAAAGCTGGCAAATTAAACGGATCACTTCAACGCCATACCATCCCGTGGCTAACGGTCAGGCTGAGTCAACGAATAAAGTCATCATCAACAATCTAAAGAAGCGGCTAGATAGAGCCAAAGGAAACTGGCCTAATGAGTTACTAGTGGTACTATGGGCAATACAGAACAACTTAAAAAATAGCCACGGGAGAAACTCCGTTCTCACTTGTCTATGGCTCAGAAGCCTTAATACCTGTAGAGATTGGCGAACCAAGTATAAGGCTTACAACAGCCACGGAGGAAGCAAACAACGACGAACTGAGGACCAATCTGGACCTGCTCGAACCACGGAGAGAAGCAGCACTGATACGGATGGCAGCTCAAAAACAAATCATAAAGCGTTATTACAATCGTAAAGCTCATCTCAGGTACTTCCAGATTGGGGACTTCATCCTCAAAAAAGTCTTTCAATCAACGAAAGAAGCAGGCGTAGGAAAGCTAAATCTAAACTGGGAAGAACCCTACAAAATCCGAGGCATAGATGGGAAGGGCGCCTACGAGTTGGAAGCTATGGAAAGCAGAATCCTACCAACAAGTTGGAATGCCATTCACTTGAAGAAGTACTACTTTTAAGGAAAAGAAATACCCCCGGTCAAGTATCACACGTTCAATTTTATTTTGAACATTTAAAATTTTACTAACCTTTTTAGATGATAGGCATAAAGCTAACCCATCACCAGATGATGATATTAGACCTGCAAAGACGCGAGGAAATAACTAAATTCTCGGACTAGGGTTACATTTTATGATGGACGTTTTAAAGGGTTAAGTAGTCATCATCTAAAAACTATATACCTTCGAGTCTTGTATGTTTTTTCCTTTTCAGGAAAAGGACCACAAGGAAGGAATATTCAAGTGCTTGAGATTTCATTCTTCAAAGCCTAAACACTTGGGGGACTATATAGTATGGAAGGTAAAGACGAAGCAAAAAAGACTATCAAAAAGTCAAAGCTCGAGCCTGAAGATCCATCTATCCAATAAATCAAGTGATACGAGCAAAATCGAAAGAGCCAAAGACTCAAACACAAAGCCTCTAATCCAAAAAACCTTTGAACATGTTCAGGTTAAAAGGCAAGATGTTAGCCACGAGAAAGAAATGTGCATCCTTGTACTTATTCAAAAGAAAGATTGTTGTAACTAAAACAGTTACGAAATCTTTATACTTATACAAAAAACTGTTGTCAAATAAAACAATTACGGATGCAAGAGCATTTTTCTCGTGCTTATTGAAAACTGTTGTCGACAAAAATAGTTACGGGTAAAAACCCCAACTTGAATAAAAACTGTTACGAATGAAAAACAGTTGCTCTCTTGTATTAACTCGAAAAAACTGTTACATACGAAAAACAGTTACGAAATACAAGTGTATATCAAATATGTTAAAAGAAAACATTTGCAACATGAGTTCTAGACGGTAATCAAACACATGTTGTGAAAGTTCAAACAAAAAACTTTCCTTAGAAACATTCTTAAACATGTGAAAATTCCTATCACTCTATTGCATTATTACACCTTTATGAAGTTGAGACGTCTTATCCATTAAGTGTCGATAAAAAAAAGGCCCTCTTTCATAAATTATGCCTACTACAAAAAGGCACACATTTAATATGACACCGTGCCTATTACGAAAAGGTACGAGTAATTCGAAGCATTCTATATACAAAACTTAGAGGTGAAACTAAAACCTCGAAAAATAAAGCATGCAAAAGACTTATAGAGTGAAACAGAAACTCAACGGAAAACAAAAGTCATACTTGCATTAATATATTAAAACAGCTAAGTAAAAACTAAGTATTAACTTATACTTAGCCATATAGAGTTTTTTATACATTGAGGTGCCCCTAAGTTATCATTTGGAGACTTTAAAAAGATCCAAATTTACCCCCGATGGGACTGGGGGTAACCACCAATTGAGACAAAGAGAAAAAAAAGGGAGGAACCAACTTCTTAAACTTCATAAGGAGGGGGGTTGACTTCACTAGCTGAAGGAGCAGGAGCGGCTTGGGACGAAGAGACTTGAGCAACAAGAGCCTCACCTTCAGGTGAAGAGAGATTCTGACCTTGTTGAGCCTTCTCAATGGACTCCTTGATTTTTGAAATTTCAACATTAAGGTCGAAATTCTCTCGGCTCATTTCAGTCAATGTGTCGAGGCGAGAGTTCATATATGCCCAACTAACATCGACAGCTGCCCTGTCTTCAAGAGCTTTGTAATCCTTCTCCCATAGCATAACTTCAGCTCTTAGTTCATCCCTCTCATTCATAGCAGCATCATTAGAGGCCCTTAAAAGAGCGAAAGACCTTTCCAGGAATTGAACTTTCGCCAAAGAGTTACATTGATCCTCCTGGGTCTGAGTAAGATATTGCACTAGTTCGCTCGGATACTCCTCTTTTTTGTCTAGTAAGGCCTTCAAACTCCTGACCTCTTCAGAGGGACGAGACAGCTGCTCCGCGAATGAGGACTCTAGGACGCTCTTATCCTTGTCTGCCTGATCAGAGGATGCCTTCTCCACAGCCAACTCTGCCGTCATGACCCTCACCTGCTGTTCCAAGGTACATATTTATTCTTCTACTGCCTCCATGTCGAGCCTTAAGCTTTCATACTGCTCCTTCCAGTTACGTGCTTCAGCATGCCACTCCTTTACTTCCTGCTCCGTATGAGAAATCCTTTTCATAAGCTCCGTGCCAATAAGATTGATCTTCAAAAGAAAGCCAATTAGATATGGTAAATACATGTACAATAATGAACACAAGAAAATGCATTTTACCTTTAAAGAAGTATGCACGATTTCATTAGCCCATGTAAGGGAACTGTGGCTGTCCAACTTAGCTCTCTCTATCGGGCCTATCAACGGTTTTAACCACACATCAGGCTGGCCAGACTTTTTAAAGAGACTACCCTCTGCTGGAACTTCTATCATCACGTGCCTCATCTCTCCGCTAGAAGACCCTACTTCTGTAATAGAAGGCACGGAAGCAGGTAGAGATGTAGGAACCACGGGCGAGGAAGTCTGAGGGGCCGAAAAAGCCACGGGAGAAGGAGCAACGACAGAAGCAGGAATAGCCACGGCAGTAGGAGAAATAACTGGAACAATTGAAGGGAGTTCTCTAAGAGAAGGAGAGAAAACAACCAAGGGAGCTTAATCAGCAACAAAACCAAAGACTTCGCGGAACAATTGGCCAACAGATTCACACACGGGAGAGGGAGTGGCATCCTCGGAGGCAGAAAGTCCGACTTCGGGCACAGAAGACATAATGGCAGGTGTAGACTCTTCGTCTGAGACCACCTTCCTTCTGCGTGACCTATGGACCAAAGTGCCCTCCTCTTCCTCCTCTTCTCCTGAGATCCTTGACCCACCTACTTTTCCCTTTAAAGAAGAAGAGCTTGAAATGATCTCCTGGGCCTGAGCCAGGGACAATTTAGGAACAGACGCGGATGCAGAAACTCAACGAGCAGGAAACCCTGCCAAAATAAAAGGGTTAAATAATGCTCAAAGAAATAAAAAACTACAAACAAAAACTTCACTTACCATGAGTCTTAACTCTCCAACCAAACCTCTCAGAGAGGTATTTCCATGAACGTTCTTCCAACGGAGCGATTAGCAAAAGCTTTTCTACCCAATCTCTGAAACCAGAGACATTCTCAACGGTTCCCATGATTGCTACAAAAAGAAGAAATAGCTACAGTATTGATAAAATATTTAAAGCAAAAAGCAAGGAATGTGAGCAAAAATGTACTCACGTGCAAAATTTCACTTCTCAGAGAAGGGAAGATTTTCTTCACCTACTAAACCAGCAGTAGGAACAACAACATACCGAAGAAACCAACCTCGATCCTTATCATCTTCAGAAGTCACTAACACCCTTTTACTCCTAGCAGCTAGGGTAAAAATTCCCTGACGGAATAACATTGGGGAATATATGTGAATAAGACGATGAAAGGTAAAGGGAATCGAAGCTAAGGTAGCCAAATATCTAAGACATGCAATGACTCGCCATACAAGAGGACCGACTTGTCCCAAGTAAATTTTGAAAAATCGACAAAACTCGATGATTACTGGGTCGATGGGAGGCTTGAACCCTAATGTAAAGGGATAGGTATAAACAAAAGAATGCCCCGTCTTGTAAGACGTTATTCTTTGATTACTGTTTGGAACGATTACAGGAAAATCGGAACTCCAATAACAGTCCCTGCGTATAAGAGGAATTAAACCTTTAGTGAGTTGGGTAGGGTACTTGTCAACATTATCAAAAGACGACAATGAAGAAACCTGATCTCTAAGGGCCTGACTATCCCTAGCAAAGGTGAACTCCGCAGGTACTATTTCATCGACCCTCGGTTCGCGCAAAGGTTCGTGACGTTCTCTACCTTTGGACGAAGATCTAGAAGCCCTAGCCCTTGGAGAAGTTAAAGACCAAGAAGAGGGAGGAGAAGTAATTTGAGAAGAGGAAGAACCCCTTGAAGGAGTAGAACCTAAACTCCTCAACCTGCCGCCTCTCCTACTCCGTGTTGGAGCAGAAGAGGGAGTCAAATCATCAACGTTTATGACTCTCTTAGATTGGTTTGAAGAAGACATATCTACAAAGGCAAAGAAAAAAGTTCTTTACAAATAAAGTTTGAAAGTTAGAAGTTTTTCGTGAAAGAAAAGAAAAATGGGGTATTTATACTCGAAGACAACCGTCAAAAAATGGGAAAAAAAATAATGATGTGAAATCCATAATTGAAGATGTCACTTCGTGACTGATGCAGCCGCAAGAAAGCCCTAAAATACGCTGAACAATTGCAGAACCAACCCAGGAATGCCATGTGGCATAAGCATTAAATGGAAGTGACAAGTGACGCTTACGTACAGGNATGACTCAGTAGTCTACGTTGAGAAATGAAGACACGACAGCTGGACGGGACTCTATGAAGAGGTATGAGGCAAAGAGGCACGACAAATCACACCCATGGGTTAATTAGATACGAAGGTCTCAACCTGATTGAGAAGATGAAGAGACACGGTCAAAATGTATCTGGGCATAATAAAGGGCAGATTCAGAGATCTTCAAATTAGTGATCCACACGTTACACAACATTCACGCAATAATTACGGTTGTTCATTGTAACATTACATTAGTGTCATAATTAGTCACTAATGCTCAATCATTGAAAAGGGGTAGACGTTATATTAGAAAATTTCCTATATAAGTGAGAAAAAGATAACATGTAAAGGAGGAGAAAAAAAACATTCGAACCACTATTGCAATACACTTACTTTTTGTGCATCTTAATGCTTTCCATTTACGAGTTTACTATTATCTTATTCTTTGGTTATTAGAAAACCGTGTTCTTATTAAAATAGCTTTGGGCAAAGAATCCAATTCTTTGGTTAAACATATATGCCACTACTCCAGTCTGCCAGACATTTGGTAGATCAGATTTGGGCCAGTGTCGTGTTCTAACTGGAGAGTGCTTTCGGTGTGGCCAATTGGGACATCACTTGAGGGATTTAACTCAGCCTCCGAGGAATTTCAATCAGGCTTCTATTCTCTCAGCTGCACCTACTCAGACTAGTCGTAATACTTCAGGTGCTACAAGTACAGGATATAGAGGTCGAGGTGCTAGGGACCGTGCTACTGTGCATCAAGGACAAGGGAATGTTAGTAGAGGTCAGGCGAGAGTGTTTGAATTTACTGGACAGGATGCTCAGGCCTCGAATGTTGTGGTTAGAGGTATTCTTTCTGTCTGTTCATTTGATGCACTTGCGTTGATTGATCTGGGATATACTCACTCCTATGTGTCCTCGTACTTTACTTTGAGGTTTAGTAGACAGCCTGAGCTATTGAATGATCCTTTTCTAGTTGCTACTCCTATTGGAGAGTCTCTATTAGCTGAATACGTGTATTGTGCTTGTCAGATTCGGGTTGAGGATAGAGATACTCTAGCTGAATTTATTGTACTTGATATGATTGACTTTGACATGTTGGTTGAATGGATTGGTTATCTTCTTGCTATGCTATCATCGATTTTCATGCAAAGATAGCCAAGTTTGATATACCAAACAAACCTAGTTTTGTTCTAAAAGGGGGTCAGGTTCTAAAGACTTGAAAGTTGTATCTTTTATGAAGGCTCAACGACTTCTAAAGAAAGGTTGCTTGGGTCTCTTAGATATTGTAAATGACACAAGAAAGGAAACAATTAGTATAGAAAATGTTCCAGTAGTGAGAGAATTTTCTGATGTATTTCTTGAGGATTTACCAGGATTGCCTCCAGTACGAGAAATAGATTTGCCACCTGACACACAACCCATATCAATACCGCCATATCGGATGTCACCGGCAGAGTTGAAGGAGCTAAAACAACAACTACAAGATTTGTTAGATAAGGGTTTTATAAGACCAAGTATATCTCCATGGGGTGCACCAGTACTGTTCGTAAAGAAAAAAGACGGATACCTGAGAATGTGCATTGACTACAGGCAGTTCAAAAAGATAACAATACGCAATAAATATCCTTTGCATCGTATAGATGACATGTTTGATCAGTTACAAGGAGTTGTCCACTTTTCAAAGATTGACCTCCGTTCTGGTTATCATCAACTTAGAATCAAAGATGAAGATATTTCTAAGACTGCTTTCAGAACTCGATGCGGGCACTATGAGTTCCTTGTGATGCCTTTCGGACTGACTAATGCTCCAGTTGCATTCATGGATTTAATGAATAGGGTGTTCAAGTCGTTTCTGGATAGATTTGTAATAGTATTTATTGATGATATCCTGATATATTCTCGTAGCCAAGGAGAACACGACAATCATCTCAGGACTGTGTTGCAGACATTGCGAGAACATCGGCTTTATGCTAAGTTCTCAAAGTGTGAATTTTGGCTAGACTCAGTATCATTTCTGGGGCATGTTGTATCCAAAGATGGAATTATAGTAGATCCTAAGAAGACAAAAGCTGTGCAGAAATGGCCCAGACCTACTTTTCCTACAGAGATTCGTAGCTTTTTAGGTTTGGCAGGCTATTACATGCGTTTTGTGCAGTATTTCTCCAGAATAACAGCGCCGCGGACCAAGCTAACACAGAAAAATGCAAAGTTTTAGTGGACGAAGGAATGTGAGCAGAGCTTTCAGAAACTCAAAACATGTTTGACAACTGCCCCAATATAAGCCTTATCATCAGGTTCCGAAGGATGTACTGTGTTCTGTGACGCATCGAGGGTGGGATTAGGATGTGTTCTCATGCAAAATGGTCACGTTATTTCTTATGCTTCGAGACAATTGAAAAGGCACGAGCAAAACTATCCTACACATGATTTGGAGATGACTGCAGTGGCATTTGCTGTAAAAATTTGGAGACATTATCTATACGGTGAAACTTGTGAGATTTATACTGACCATAAAAGTCTGAAGTATATCTTTCAGCAGAGAGATCTGAATCTTCGACAACATCGTTGGATGGAACTACTCAAAAACTATGATTGTTCTATTTTGTATCATCCTGGAAAAGCCAGTGTAGTGGTTGATGCATTGAGCAAAAAATCTATGGGGAGTTTGGCACATAAAGCTCCTACAAAGAGACTTTTGGACAAAGATATTCAGAAACTAAAGATACAAGTATCATATTTAGTGTCAAAAATTCAGAGGCATTGTTGGCTTGTGCTCATGATAAGTCTTCATTAGTTGAGCGCATTAAGGCCACCCAATATGAGGATGAGCGATTATGCAAATACAGAGATGAGGCCTTAGCTGGTAAAAGTAAGGATATGATTGTTGAAAGTGATGGTGTGCTTCGAATGGGTGACAAGCTATGTGTAGAAAACGTAGATGGGTTGAGACATGCTATTCTTGAAAAAGCCCACAACTCTAAATACACCATACATCCTGGATCCACAAAAATGTACCATGACCTGAAGCAATTTTATTGGCGGGAAGGTATGAAGAAAGATGTTGCTAACTTTGTTTTTAGTTGTTTGACTTGTCAGCAGTTCAAGGTTGCGCATCAGTGACCCGCAAGACTGTTACAACAAATTAAGATTCCAGAGTGAAAATGGGAAAGAATTACTATAGATTTTGTTACCGGCCTACCACGAACTCTTAGAGGTTATGATTCGGTGTGGGTAATCGTAGATCGATTGACAAAATCAGCACACTTTTTCAGGGAAGACCACATATGGTGGGGTGAGGCATGCACATATATTTATGAACGAACTTATCACGACCCAATTTCCCCTCTGTTGGGTTTCGTGACGGCACTTAGTCTTAAGGACTAGGTAAGCCTAACATTACTTAATAACAACCATTATATCAAAAACATTTGAATGATTTCCGAAATGAAATCTATATACATTACATATTTTCCCAAACCCGGTAGTACAATTCATAAGCTTTACAAATTTTTTTACTATAACTCCTAAATACAACTGTTCAAAAATAATTACAACAGTGTGTGAACAAAAAAATAAGACGGTGACTCCGAAACTCGCAAACGCTGTAGTGACTTTACCTTGAGTCTCCACAACAGCAACCCCACTGCTAGCGATCAATCGACCGGCTACGCAAAACTTGGAAGCTGCACAAAATGTGCAGAAGTATAGTATGAGCACACCACAGTGGTGCCCAGTAAGTATCAAGACTAACCNCTTCTGCACATTTTGTGCAGAAGTATAGTATGAGCACACCACAGTGGTGCCCAGTAAGTATCAAGACTAACCTCGATGAAGTAGTGACGAGGACTAGTCAAGACACTTACTGGTCTAAGAGTTGAACAAGTGTAAATATAGGTCAACGAAATATGATATTTATAATAGGGGCTTCACAACATGGCTAGAAATACATCAAATTCAATAAGGAAGAAAATAACAAGTATCAGCGGAAAAAACCCGTAAAAGTAACACTAAACAGTAAATGGAACACAACTAAATCCAGAATGTGATATACAACAAGGACAAGTAGTAACTCAACAATTTTAAATACTTTGTACATCAAGTTCTTAGTCATCTCCACGAGGTACCGAACCTCAGACAATTCACTACTCACGGGTCCCAATATCTAAACCCTACATTAGCATCTTGTGCCCTCATTTCAACTAATAACTGCACAGACAACTCACGTACCAATTGGAGTCATTTCCACATATAAGGAAAGTAAAATAAGAGTATCTATACTCAACAATAACAAGGAAGCTCCTTAATCTGATAAAGGTGCTTAGCTACGTGTATGTTTGTGCAGGTGTCCTAACATGATTCAACCAACTACTGAGCATAAGGGAAGAAAAGGGCAACACGTATAATGTTTCCTCACAATTTTCACAAGAATAATCTCACACAGTAAGTGTACTGTTGCACAATATCAACAACAAGAAATGCCCCAGGCCAACACAAGTATCACAAACAACCCCTGACACAGCCCGCCTTGTCTCGCCACATGTGCAATAGTAAAGTGAATGCCCGCCTTGTCTCGTCACACGCACACAATAATGTTCCCACCTTGTATCGCCACATGTGCAAACCACATATACATATTCTGCCTTGTCACGCCGCATGTGCAATATCAATAGAAAATACGGCACAAAAGAAACCTCGTGCAGATCCCCATATCAACAACCGAACGTCAGAAATCTCGTGCATTACAATAAACACAACCACACAGCAGAAACCTCGTGCAACACCATAACAAGTACATCAACAAAAATGACAATAACACAAGATACGACAAATACATCAACACAAGAACCTTTGATCACAAGAAAGGGAAGGCTAGTTCACAAGGAATAAGCACAATAAAGAATGTTAGGCATAATAAGAACAACTCAACAAGGAAGAAAATAACATGTAACAGTCGTACCCAAATGCACGGTTCAACAACAAGAAAACTAACACGAACCCGATAACTCCATAAAAGGGCAAGTCAACTAAAGTATAGAATATCTAAACGTCTTTTAAGGTTGAGCAGTTACAAGGATATTCAACAATTTCACTTAAGGACAAGTAGTGGGAAGATAACATTAACCTCAATTAAGTCCAAACAATTATAGGGTGAGATGATGATAATTACAGATAGAGATAAGCAGTTATGAGGGCATACCATGATAGTAAAGGGGATAAAATCTTCAGTTAAGTCAATTAGGTGTCAAATAGGCAATAAGAGTGAATCCAAAAGCAAGTAAGTCTAATTTAAGCAGGTAGAGATGAAACTAGTAAATAGGAACTCAGGCATATCAACAATAACTTCATACTCAGTGAATATAAGGACCTAGGTCCCTAAAAGGCCAACTTTTCACAAATAAGTCTGAGCACACACTCGTTACCTTGCGTACACGAACTACAATTAGTATAGAAGACTCAAATCCTAAGGGAAATATCCCCCCCCCCCACAAGGTTAGGCAAGATACTTACCTCAAAGAAGACAAATTGATACTCTAAATGAACTTCTCGGGTGAAATAACCTTCAGACGGCTCAAATCTAACCAATATAACTTCAAAGAAAAAATAAAACTCATAAGAAACTATTCTGGATCAAAAAGACTCAATCTTTATCAAAATCTAAAAATCGATCCCAAAAGTCGACCCCGGGATCGCACCTCGGAACCCGACAAATTTATAAAATCTGAACACCCATTCACTTAGGAGTCCAACCATAGTAATTTCATCAAATTCCAATACCAAAATTGATGTTCAAACTAAATTATTTTCTTTAGAAAAGTTTTTGATAAAACCTCCCAATTCTCCAATCAAAACATGGATTAATTCAGAAAATGAACTTCTGTAATTATATTAAAATACAAAAATTATACTTAGATACTGACCCCCATGGAAAGACGAGAAGAATGCCGCGAAAATCACCTCAATCGTAGCTTTAGAACTCAAGATATGCTCAAATACCAAAATGACGTAGTCTGATTTTTTATCTCAGGAATCTTTGCTGTTGCGACAAAAATATCCGCACCTGCACATTTCCAGCTCTCATTTCCGCATTTGCGGACCATTTTTCGCACCTGTGGCTCCGCGGATGCGGACCCAACTTCGCATCTGCGAAGCACCAACACCAGCTCTCTTCTCCGACACTAAAATGAGCATAACTTCCTCATACGATGTCCAAATTCGACGATTCTTTTTGCTATAGATCCATAATTATGATACAGATCTAATGCTTCAATAAAAACATAAATTGGATCTCATTTTCTTAATGTGGTACCATTTATGCTTGAAGAAACGACGCCGAAACATAAAAAACGAGCGTATCATAACCCAAACCTATCCGAAACTCACCCGAGCTCCCTGGGACCCGGTCCGAACATACCAATAAGTTCAATAACCTAAAACGGACACGCTCGAGTACTCAAATCACATCAAACAACGACGAAACTACAAATCCACCATGAATCGAACTTATGAACTTCCAAATCTTCCAACTTCTAAAACTCGTGCCGAAACATATCAAACCAACCCGGAATGACGTCAAACTTTTTGCAGGAAATTCCCAATTGACATAGAGGAGATGTTCCAACTCTCGGAATCGCATTCCGACCCTGGAATCACCAAAGTCAACTATTGGTTAAACTTCTCCATTTTTCAAACTTCAACTTTTCCAACTTCCGCCAAAATGCCTCAAATTACCCTACAGACCTCCAAATATGGATGCACGCCTAAGTCCCAAATCACCATACGAAGATGTTATCATCCAAAATCCACTCCGGAGCCGTTTACACAAAAGCCACATTCCGGTCAAATTCTCACCGCTTAAGCTTCCAAAATTAGATTCCTTCTTCCAATTCGATTCCGAATCATCCGGTAATTGAACTCAACCATGCATGCAAGTTGATACATATAATATGAAGCTGTTTAAGACTTTATGCCACCGGACGGAGCTTAAATTCTCAAAATGACCGGTGGGATCGTTACAGAAATTGTCCGACTTCACGGAGTTCTAATATCCATCATCTCTGATAGAGGATCACATTCACTTAACGCATTTGGAAATCTTTTCAAGAAACATTGGTACACGAGTAGATCTTAGTATTGCATTTCATCCACAGACATACGAGCAGTCTGAACATACTATACAGGTCTTGGGGGATATGTTGAGAGCTTGCATTCTTGAGTTTGGAGGTAGTTGGGACGCTTATCTACCTTTAGCTGAATTTGCTTACAACAATAGCTTCCAGTGCAGTATTCCAATGGCACCGTACGAAGCACTGTATGGTAGAAGATGTCGTTCTCCTATTGGATGGTTTGAAGCTGGTGAGACTAACTTATTAGGACCCGACCTAATACAAGAAGCTATGGATAAGGTCCAGTTGATCAGACAGAGATTGCTTGCAGCTCAAAGTAGACAAAAGTCTTATGCTGATAAGAGAAAAAGAGATTTAGTGTTCACAATTAGGGACAAAGTGTTCCTACAAGTCTCCCCGATGAAAGGTGTAATGCGGTTTGGGAAAAGAGGCAAGTTGAGCCCCAAGTTTATAGGACCGTATGAGATACTAGACCGAGTGGGAGCTGTGGCTTATCATTTGGCACTTCCTCCTGAGTTGTCCTTTATTCATCCAGTGTTTCATGTCTCAATGCTAAGGAAATGTATATCAGACTCATCCCAGGTGCTTGAAGCACCTGCTATATCGCTTGATGAGAAGTTGTCTTACAAGGAGAAGCCGATGGCTATTGTTGATAGGCAAGTAAGAAAGATACGGTCAAAAGAAATTGAGTTCGTAAAAGTCTTATGGCGAAATCATGCAGTTGAAGAAGCTACTTGGGAAATAGAAGATGCTATGCAAGTCAAGTACCCCCATTTGTTTCAGTCTACAAGTACGTACTTGAGTTAAACTCGGGGACCGAATTTCATAAGGTGAGGAGGATGTAATACCCCAAATATTTTAAATGAGGACATATGGGTTATTTACTAAATTATCTAAGTAAAAAAAAAAGAACTAACTAAATAAACAAAAAAAAGGAGGAAAAAGTTAAGAATTGAAATCAAAGGGCCGAAGCCCATTAATATATCTGCCAAAAAGGTTGAAAAGGGTTTAGAAGAAATTGGCTTCTAAAGGAAACGAAGCAGAAAGCTTCAGAACGGAAAAAAAAACCAAACACGAGCAGAGAAAGAAAGAAGGAAAAGAGAAAAGAAGGAGGAAGAAATTGATGCAGTGCGTTGGAGCCATTGTTATAGCTATTGAGGAATCTTAAGCACTAATTGTGTTTTACGAGTATTACTTGAACTTCTTCTTCTGGTAGATTTTAATTTCGATTCTAATGATTGGAAGATTCTACAGAGTAATAGAAATTACACTAGTTCATTCACACAATTGAGAATTTTCTTCCTAAAGAATCAATAGAACTTCATGAAATTGGAGTAATAATTATATGAATAGGTTGAGTTGATAAATTAGTAATTATTCATATGTGTGTAAATATAATTCGACGTATAAAGAGTCAATTATGAAACCTCGAGGGTTGGGTATCCTAAGTTAGCTATGAATTAGCCTAAACAAGGAAATTAACATGATATTGATATTATGTAATTATAGATTAATTGGAGGAAGTTGTACGAATTGCTCGAGGTGAAGCATTTGGTATTTCAGCACGAGTACTGTGAGTAGTAATCTTACCACAATTTGTGTTTTCATAACTTGCATGATTTACACATGATTTTTAATATGAATATGTTACCGATTATTTTGAGTTGCATGTGGTACAAGTCTTTTACTCGATATGATACCGAAAAAGTTATTTGAGATGATTACCATTATTTTAAATATTCTTGTTATCATTAGATATGTTTTACCGTTACTTGAATTTACTGTTATCGAAATGAAATTACATAATTTGATAAGAACCGAAATGCCCTATATTCTTTTAAAATATTTTCCTATGAGTATATAGGGATAATGAGACACGTATAAATGGGAGTAGAATTTGAAGGATCTCGTAGCTAACGGCGGGTTCGTTAGACCTGGTGCACCTTGTAATTACCGATTACCATTACAACCCTCGCTAGTGGGAAGGTAGAACTAGCATACCGCTACTGATTTTCCTCGAGTAGGGACTAACGTTATATTTGACTTCTTGCGAAGAAGTCCACAGTTATACCGATTACATGATCCGTTCACTGAAACCTCCCAAATGTTAAAATTGATGTTATACAACCGAGCTTATTACTGAATTGTTAATTGTATCATACTACAAGAAAAACATGATGAGACTGAAAATTATTTATTGTTTCTGAAAAGGTATTTTTATGTTATTTTTTATTTGATATACTAGCATGTTTTCTGACTTGTCCCCAATAAAAATGGTTGTGCTTAAGTGTTATTACTTACTGAGCTAGCGACTCACTCCCCGCTATTTTTTTTACAGAGACAGCAGTTGACGCAGATGAGGATTTCGTTAATTAGAGCGCACAAGTTGATAGTTCTTGGTGAGCCTTGCACTTGTTCGCGTGGGCGGAGATTTTATTTATTGTTATGGTATTTTCTTTGAACTCTTAGAGTCGCTCCATAGTCATTCTTTTAGGGTATTGAGTATTCTTTTGTTATTATGGACTTATGATGAGTATTGCACTTTCTTATCAAAATTGGAGATAGATTAGTATTTATGGTTGTTAATGGGTTGAATAGTAATGGTGGAGACTTGTTTTGGTTAATTGATAAGTTTTCAATTATTTGGTTTGATATTAGGATGGTTGCTATTGATTTTGAGACAGGGAAAATTTTGGATAGTCCAAAAACAAGGAAAACTCAGTCCGATTTTTTGTAAAATACCGATGAGGCTTATTTGGGAGTACTTGCTCCTAAGCGCCGTCACAATTCTAAATTGGGTCATGACATTATAGTTAGCTATAATTAAAAAATAAAAATATCAAAATCAAATACCCATTAAAATTGGGGAGTAGTTTCAACCTGAAGTTTTAAAATCTATATATAATAAAAGGAGAGGCAAAAGCACAATATTAAGACAAGTGGCATAACCACAAAAAGTCAGGCATTAGGACAAAACAAACTAACTTTCTAATTAAAAAATCATTTGAATTTTAAATTAATTGGTTGGTTAATCTATTTGAATTAATAAATATAGATATCTTATATAGCTATAATAAAAAAATGAATATATATATATATATATATATATATAAATTTCCACTAAAATTGGGAGTAGTTTCAAGTTGAAGTTTTAAAATTCTTTTAAAATAAATAAACAAAAATAAGAAAAAATAAAATTAGCCATAATAAAAAAATATACCTATTCACATTGGGGAGTAGTTTCAAGCTGGAGCTTTAAAATTATTTTAAAATAAAAAACGAAAATAAATAATAAAAAACTTTCAATCCGCGGTGTGTAAAGTTAGAGGATCGTAAAATTTATCACGGTGTGTAAAGTTAAAGGATCGTAAAATTTATGGATTGAAGAGTCATGACTCTCATATTCTTTTGGAACAACTTCCTTTTGCAATATGCGGAATCCTGCCGAACCATGCCTATGAAGCTATTACCGAGCTAAGTATTTTCTTCAGAGAGTTATGTTCAAAAACTGTACGAGTTGATGTGTTGGATCAACTTGCAACTCAAATTCCAATTACGTTGAGCAAAATAGAAAAAATATTTTTGCAAATATTTTTTGATATTATGGTGCACTTGGTCATTCATCTTCCAAGAGAGCCTAAGCTTCATGGACCTGTACAATACAGATAGATGTACCCAATAGAGCGGTATGTTTGTATTTTATAATTTCGATTTAATTTTATATGGCTTGTTAATTTTTCATGCTAAGCGTTTAATTGCGCAAACTGAAATGTTATGTTCGCAATAGAAGTCGATCTGAAGGATCTATTGCAGAAGGGTATATTGTTGAAGAAAGTCTAATATTTTGTTCAAGATATTTATAGGGAAGTGAAAAAGGATATAATCGAGTGGAAAAATAATAAAGATGATCATGTTGAGTCATACTGTGAATTGTCAATATTTGAACAAAAAGCTGCCCTTTATTAAGAGATACATCTAGAAATCTTGAAGAGCTTGAGCGAAAACAAGCTCATCTTTATGTTTTTAGAAATGGTGAAGAAGTTCAACCATATTTACGGTATATTTCTTTATGGTATTGTACATCGCAATTTAATTTTGTTAGTTTTTTCTCAATTATTATTTTTATTTTTAAACAGGGAGTACGAGTAGAGTAATAGTAACATGAACTTCGATGATTGGTTTTTTCATCGAGTAAGTTTTCACTGTATTTTTTAAATTTTTCATACTTATTCAACATTATTAGATTATTTAATTATTTGTTTTTGTACAGATATGCAAATGCGCAAGAGAGAAAATTCACATGTAAGTTGCGGGTTGTATTCTTTGGCTAGAGGCCCTTTTGATGGAACTCAAAGATTCAAATGGTAAATAAATAAATTTCGGTTTCATACTAAGCAACTCGAAGGTAATAGGGTGAAGCAAAATAGTGGTGTTTTAGCAAGAGGAGTGACGAATGGTCAAAATATAAATTACTTTGGTGTTCTAACCAAAATAGTAGAACTTCAATACTTCGAAGGTAAACAAATTGTTTTATTTAAATATGATTGGGGGGATGTTGATCACATTGGAAAAGGAGTGAAAATATATAAACATGACTTTATCAGTGTCAATACCAACCGAAAGTTAGCAACAAATGAACTATTTGTGCTTGCATCTCAAGCAAAATAAGTTTTTTATGTCAAGGATAATCTTCATCCCAATTGGTCAATTGTCTTGAATGGTTATTTTGCTTATTTTACTAATGGTACTGTCAATGAAGAAACTTTTCCACAAGATGCTCAAGATTTCTCCTGTACATTTGAGGAAGATGAAGACTTTATGTATTTGAGAAGAAATGATCTTGATGTTATCAACACTGATTTTACCTTAGCTGATGATATTATTGAAAACATCGAATTAGAACCTGAAACTGATGATGAAGATTTGTTACTCTAAATATTTAGAAGTCTTATATGCATATTTGTTTATAATCAGTTAAGGTTAAAACTTTTAGTTATTTGCTTGATAGATGATGTTTAATTCTTTATTATTTTACTAAATTTATGTATTACTTCATTGAAATTATTGTAATTTATTTTTGGTAGTAGTGTCTTCCCGAATTGAGTACTTCTAAAGTCGACTTTTTTTTTCTTTCTATTTTATGGCTTATTTAGTGTGGTGTTTGATGCCGCTGTTTTGAGGTGGGTTACTGAGATTTTTGCTGAGAAGTTAATGGTTTAATACATTTGAGAGGCTTTCTTGAGAAGACTTCAATAGTACCTTGTGGGATTTTCAAGAGGGGTCAAATCTGTTTTGGTGTTTTTGAGTTTTTTGCTTGAAAATCTGAGATGGGGTCACTGAGAATTTTGTTGAAAAGTGTGTGATTTAGATATTTCAGAGGTGTACTTCACGAGACTGCAAAAGAGTTGATTGTAAATGCAGTAAAGACTTTATCTTTATTGATGTGATGAATGTGAAAATCTTTCGAGAAACACATATACATGAATATTGCTACGATTATTCATCTAACTATGAAACTTTAGTCATGTTAGAACTATTTTTATAGTTACTGCAAGTGCATGATAATGTTTATACTTTGCTACGAAATTTTTTTGTCTCTAAATTGGTAGCTAAATCATTTTGAAGCAAGACCATTCTTTTAGTTATAAAATTATGTTCAAACACGTGTATCATAGCTAAAATATTACAATTGCTACAGTGATTTTAAATTCACAGTAAAAGCTTAGAATTAGCTACACCACTTATTGCAGCTATTTAAATTCGTGGCTATATCATTTTGTCATATACTTAATTGCAGCTATTAAGCTAACTATTGCCACGGGATTTATAAATTGAAGCAAAGATGTTCATTTAACTACAAGATTTTGATTGACATAAATTGTTGTGGCAAAAAGATACTTTGTTGCTATAACAACTTCAAACACGTGGCAAAAACTAATAATTAGCTACAAATCTTTAGTGTAACAATAAATTTGTAGCTATTTTGGTAGATGTTGCTACGATAGTTAGAAACTACAGTAAAAATGAGAAATTAGCTTTGTTAGTTTAACATGTGTAGATAAGAAATTTTACAAAATTGTGAATAGCTACCAAATTATAATTTTTGTGGCTAATAATCGGTAATAGCCACTTTTTTTAAATTCTTAGCTAAGAATCCGTAGCTATAGATGCATAATGTTGTGTGGAAGCAGTTCCCCAGGTTGATGAATCATTGGCGCATGCCTTTGGCATTTGGCTCATTTTCAAACAAACTCCTTTGCATATTTCTCCATATCGGTCCAATAGTACCCTGCTCAGATTACTTTGTGGACCAATGATTCGGCACCAAAATAATTTTCACAAGTGCCCTCGTGAACTTCCCCGTAAGACGTATTTGGTATCTCCCGGTCCCAGACATATTGCCAACGGTCCATACGTTACATCCCGTACTTTTCTACGTTGGATTTGTCTTAAGATAATTGACATAAGTTCAAGGACATGAGTATTTTTGAGGTTATAAGTATTTTTGAAGTAAGTGTTATGAAGGTCAGAGGGTAAACGAATCGAAGAAATTGAGTATCGCCGAAGTTTGACATTTTTAGATGAAATATGGTGCAAGCTATAATACTCAGTATATATGGACTAGTGCTATACCATATGACCATGATAGTAAGGTATATGAACTATATTAGTATTTAAGTGAATTGAATGCTAGAATTAATTATATGTGTAGTTGGTTAATTGAAAGTTTGTGGTGTAAGACTAGAAATTTATTAGGACAATTGAATAAGTGGTACGTGGACATAAGCCATGTGGGATGTGGACAAGTGGAAGTAAGTGTTATATATTTATACATGCAAAAGTATGTGGTGTCGTCATGTAATGAAAGGTTGACCAAGGGATGACACATGCAAAGAGGAACATTAATGGGCTTCCATATGGCATTAATTTGACCAAGAGTGGAACTAAGTGTGCATATATGAGTCATATCACTTAAAGTGTATGGTTTACATGTGTAAAGTTTGGTGATGAGTCATTTGGTGTGCAACTAGAGGATTACACGTGTAAAATGGAAAGGGAGTCTCTAATATTAGTAGTGGAACATCCCGTACTTTAGTACTAGGATGAGTCGCAGTAATCCATATGAGTTTAAAGGGATTAAGGTCATTCATGAGGTAATAGAAGATTTGTGACACGTACAAGATGACAAGGATGTTCACGTGGCTACATATCAAGAAGCATTAAGTGACTAGTACAAATTATCATGTTGGTATAATCAAGGAGCATTAAAGCTATATTTGGATATGGTGAAGGGACAACATCTCCACATGTCACTATGAGGGAAAGTAACAAAGTGACTAAGCATTTAATGGGTAGCAAGTGGCATATTTGAAAGGATAAGAGCTTAGCTTGCTAGGTGGACCCCATGGTCCATAATCATGTGTCATCATTTGGGAGCCCACTTCTCCCTTATGTTGTATATATATGCTAAGCAAGTTCATGTCTTTCACTATCTTTTCTTTTGTACCAACGAAATATAGCAACACTTTTATCCAGGAGTTCATTCTTTTATTTGAAAAAATTCATACTTTGGTCTTGAGAATAAGTACTTTGGTATAAGGAAGCGTTGGCAGCAACGTTCTCATTTTGAGGATAATTCTTTATTCAAGTTTGATTCTTCATCTACGACCTCCTACGAGCTCGTATGAGCAATTAAGGTATGTTAAGGCTATCCCTTATTTCTTTTTGGTGTGATCCATATGATACAAACGAAACGAGCAAATGCACAACTTTCATAAACGACTCTATTCATAAAAGTACTAGGTGTGCCTATCTTCTTGATTCTCCATGTGTACTACTATCATATCATTTGTTCATGGGTCTCATGATATTTCGAGAAATCTTATTGACTCACTTTATTATGCATTGAATTCATTTATACATATGTATATATTGACCTATGACCAGATGGTGTTATATACGCGTATATTATATGTATATGGGATATGGGAAAAGGTTACGGCGTTATATACGCAACATCACCTGATCAACCGGTATACGTTGATGATTTTGCCCACAGTGGCCGAGATGATATGATGGGATGCCCTTAGAGGCTTGATGATGTTATGTACGTATTGACCTATGCATTATATGACATTTATACGCATATGCATGACATTAAAAATACTTTACAATTTACAGAGTTATCCAGACTTAGAGTTCGAGTCCTTTACTCCATGTTTCTTCCATGTCCTTTATATACTGATTTACATGCCTTACATACTCGGTACATTATTCGTACTAACGTCCTTTTGTTAGGGACGCTGCATTCATGCCTGCAGGTATAGATAATCAGTTTGACGAGCTCTTATAGTAGACGAGGTTAGCATTCAGCGAAGGATCGGTAAGAGTCCACCTCATTCAGAGTGCAGCCGAGTCTATAAGTTATCTTGTCAAAGTTTTTCTACAGACTTATGGATAGACCGATACCCTATCCCATTTGATGCCAAATAATCTAAGAGGATTTCTAGACACATGTTCATTTTGTACAGTATGTCAGAGGCCTTGATGGCCCATATGTATTCATGTTTTAAGAACGATGGTTCATTGATACAGCGTTTGCCCACTTATTATTATAAATTACGAGTTGTCGCCATGCTGTCCCATGATAGTTACAGAAGAAAAAAATGAGTTAAAAAGTGGTTTGCTCGAGCCAGTACGGGCCCGGATTCCAGCCTTGCCTCCCCAGTTTTGGGCGTGACACCATCGAACATATTTCTAAATAACATTCCGTCTTCGGACAAGGTGAACCGTGCTCCCTTTGTAGATATATCTCTCGATTCCTTTGGATCTGATGGAAGTTTCCGTTCTTCAAATACTCTATGTATTTGTTTCTCCAATCCCAGGTCAAACTTGTGGAGTTTATCTCGGCATGACCTTCTTCGATCACCGATCTCATGAGTTGTACGACAGTCCCCGAGTTGAGTTTGTCGTCTTCGACCGATGATCCTAAATTTACGAGGGCATCGGCCTCGTTGTTCTGTTCTCGAGGTACATGTTACAAGGTCCATTCCTTGAATCGATGTAGAGCCACATGTAGTATATCCAAGTATCTCTGCATTCGGTCTTCTCGGACTTCAAAGGTCATGTTAACTTGGTTTACCACAAGGAGGGAATCACACTTGGCCTCGATGACCTCCGCTCCCAATCTTTTAGCTAATTTGAGACCTGGAATCATAGCCTCATACTCAGCCTCATTGTTAGTCAATTTTGTAGTCTTGATAGATTATCTAACTACATTACCTGTGGGTGGTTTTAGTACGATGCCTAGCCCGAACCCCTTCGCGTTTGAAGCACCATCCATAAAGAGGATCCAGACTCCCAAGGATATACCCGATTTGATTAACAGTTGTCTTTCAACCTCGGGTACGAGGGCCGGTGTGAAGTCAGCCACAAAGTCTGCCAAGATTTGAGACTTGATGGCGGTTGAGGGTCGATATTCAATATCGTACCCGCTGATTTCTACGGCCCATTTGGCCAATCGACCCGAAAGCTCGATTTTTGTGAAAAGTATTTCAAAGTAGATAAGTTGTTACAACACATATTGGATGACATCGAAAATATGGTTCTAGTTTCTTAGAGACGCTTATTAAAGCAAGCGCTAATTTCTCTAAGTGTGGATATCTAGTTTCGGCCTCACCTAAGGTCCGACTAACATAATAGACAGGGAATTGTGTACCTTGTTCTTCTCGGACCAGGCTCCATTTATCGTATCTCCGAGACTGTGAAGTACAAGTAAAGTTGTTCGTCCGCTTTCGGGGTGTGAATCAACGACGGGATCGATAAATACCACTTTAGTTCCTCCAAGACATTTTGGAATTCCAGAGTCCATGTAAAATTACTCTTCTTCTTAAGCAGCGAGAAGAATCGGTGGATGCTATTTGAGAATCTCGAAATGAATCGCCTTAGGGAGGATATGTGCCCCGTTAGCCTCTGCACGTCCTTTACATTATCTACTACCATGATATCCTCGATAACTTTGATTTTATAGGGTTTGATCTCGATCCCTCGATTAGACACCATGAAGCCAAGAAACTTGCCCGAGCCAACCCTGAACGCACATTTTTATAGGTTAAGCTTCATATTGTACTTCCTCAGTATATCGAAAGTCTTCTGCAAATGCGTTAAATGGTCCTCTGCTCGCAGGGACTTAACTAACATGTCATAAATATAAACTTCCATTGATTTTCCTATTTGTTCTTCGAACATTCTGTTTACTAGGCATTGGTAAGTTGCACCAGCATTCTTTAGACCAAACGACATTATATTATAACAATATGTGCCGTACTTAGTGATAAACGAGGTCTTTTCGTGATCCTCCGAGTTCATCTGTATTTATTTGTACCCGGAGTAGGCACTGAGAAAACTGAGAATCTCGTGGCCGGCCGTGGCATCGATCATGCGATCAATATTAGGCAAAGGAAAAGAATCCTTAAGGCATGCTTTATTTAGGTTCTTATAATCTACGCACATTCTAAGTTTATTTCTCTTCTTAGGGACTACCACTACGTTTGTTAACCATTCTGGATACTTTACTTCCCGAATGGATCCTATTTTGAGAAGTTTGGTTACTCGTCCTTGATGAATACGTGCTTAACCTCGGACTGGGGCCTTCTTTTTTGCTTCACCGGATGAAACCTCGGGTCCAAGCTTAATTTATGGGTAGTGATTTCCGGTGAGATCCATGTCATATCGAGATGGGACCAAGCAAAGTAATCCATGTTAGCTAAAAGGAATTGAATAAGTTTTTTTCCTGAACTCGGGGGTTAATCCCGTGCCCAGGTACACCTTTCGTTCGGGAAGATGCTCGATCAGTATGAATTCTTCCAGCTCTTCGACCATTGACTTAGTGGCGTATGATTCATCGGGAATTATGAAGGATCGAGGTATCCAATAGTCGTCATCCTCGTCGGTCCCTTTCTTCTCCGATCGGGTCGAGGCCGGTGTTTGTGGTTGCTATTTGACCTCTTGTTTTCCCTTCGAATCCAATCCCTTTGCTTCTAAGAGTGTCAATACTGGTATCACTTTTTCGACTGCAAACATCTCCTTGGCGGCGGGCTTCTCCCCGTACACCGTTTTGACTCCCTCTGGTGTCGGGAACTTCAGATGTTGGTGAAGGGTCAAGGGTACTGCGCTCATGTTATGGATCCATGGCCTTCTGAACAGGGTGTTGTACCTCATGCCACCCTCGATCACATGGAACTTTGTCTCTTGGATGGTCCCGACCACGTTCATTGACAAAGTAATTTCACCTTTGGTGGTCTCGCATGCCATGTTGAAGTCGTTAACTACTCGGGCTGCGGGAAAAACTTGATCTTGTAGGCCGAGCTGTTCTACGACCCTCGATCAAATAATGTTATCCGAGCTACCTGGATCAATCAAAACACATTTAACTTGAGTTTTATTCATAAGAACAGATATTACCAGTGCGTCATTGTGGGATTGTAAGATCCCCTCTGCATCCTTGTCGTTGAAAGACAAGGTCTCTTCTGGTACATAATCCCGAGTCCGTTTTCCCTTGTGATCGACACCTTGATGCGCTTAAATACGGGGCCCTAAGGAATATCGACCCCTCCAACAATCATATGGATTATGTGTTGCTGCTATTCTTGCTCATTCTATCATTTTGAATCTTTGTTCTTAAAGTGGTTCTTTGCTCGATCACTTCAGAATTATCGAAGATGCCCCTCGTTGAACAAATGGACTACCTCCTCCCTCAGATGTCTGCAATCTTCTGTTCTATGACCATGAGTGCCATGATACTTGCACATTTGACTAGGATTTCTCCGGGCCGGATCATTCTGTAGAGGTCGAGGCCACCTTGTGTCCTTGATGCGTCCGATGGCTGATACAATAACTGACGCATCAACGTTGAAGTTGTATTCCGATAGTCGAGGTGCTTCTATGGGCTCGACATTCCTGTCGAAACCACTCTTACTCATGATCCCTCGAGAAATCTGTCCTCGATCATTTCTTATATCACTTCGAACGTGGTTGCGTCTAGGCCCGTTATTTCTCCGATATCCACTAATGGCTGATATCAGTCTCTGTTTGACCGTGGTTCCCTGTCAATATCCCTTTTAACTCTGTCGACGGGCTTGGCTGGATAAACGGACCCAGAAGGAGTCCCCAACTGGTCGTCCTCGACCCTAATCTTTGACTGGTACCGATTATGCACATCGGCCCAGGTGATAGCTGGATATTCGATCAAGTTCTACTTTAATTGTTGTGAGGCCACCGAGCTTCGTATGTTTAACCCTTGAGTGAAAGCCTGAATGGCCCAATCATAGGCGACCGGGGGTAGATCCATATGTTCTATTTGGAACCGAGATATGAACTCTCTGATCATCTTGTTGTCTTTCTGCTTCACTTGGAAGATGTCCGACTTCCTAGTCTCGACCTTTATGGCTCCGGCGTGTGCTTTAACGAAGGAATCTGCGAGCATGGCAAAAGAATCAATGGAGTTGGGTGGAAAATTATGGTACCATATCATCGCTCCCTTTGATAAGGTCTCTCCAGATTTCTTCAGCCGGACAGACTCAATCTCATCGTCCTCTAGATCGTTCCCCTTTATTGCGCATGTGTAAGAAGTGACATGCTCATTGGGCTCGGTAGTTCCATTATACTTGGATATTTCTGGCATGCGGAATTTCTTTGGAATGGGTTTAGGAACCGGGCTTGGAGGGAAGGGCTTTTTCACGAACTTCTTTGAATCCATTTCAAAATCGATGGTGCCTCCGGAATTTGATCAACTCTGGAGTTATATGTTTCTACTTTCTTGTCATTAGCTTCAATCTTCTTCTCCCCCGATTCAATTCACTTTGTCAGCTCCTCAAGCATTTTCATGATAGCGGGGTCGGTCCCTGATTCATTCACGTTTGATCTTCCCGGTACTGGTTCGGCCCTGTGAACAACTTTCTGCAATGGCCCGAGCTCGACTCTACTTGGTGCATGGTTCTGATTTTGGAGTTGTGCTATTGTAGTTTGTTGAGCCTGCAACATTTTGAATATTATTTGAAGGCTGATACCGACTGCCTTCTTCGCCGCCCTGTGCGTTCTGTCCGGTTGATCGAACATCTCTGTCGGACGCTATTTTCGGGGTCGACGGCCAGATTTGCATTAATGGCAACATTGGAACTGACGTCGATGAGGTCTGCAACTGGTACTCCCTCCAGGTCAACTGTAGGTACTTCGTTCCCTGGGACGGCTATGTTGTCATTTTCGCCATGAAAACCGAGGCCATTTTCGATGTGTGTGGGTGTTGCTTGAGAGTTCGGCATGCTGATCCTGGAATCAAAAACGCTTACAAGAACAAGTGTAAAGCAGTGTGTGTTACAAAAATTAGTACCAGGCAATCACTATTATCCTTAGCCCCACGGTGGGCACCAAACTGTTTACCCTTAAAATCGGATAACAATTAAATTTATAAGTGGTTTTAAGGATATGTGATTTCACTTGGCACAAACTGAGAAATATGGAAATTAATGTTAGAAATTAACTGTAAAATAAAGCAAACCAATGTAATGCGCAACTTTGGTCATCGAGTTAGGTCGCCCTCGAACCAACTGGGTATGTTATTGAAAAGTATGAACTGAACAACAGAGTATGAAAGCTCAAGAGAGAAAATATAATATATTGCTTTGCTCTGCGTGAATGTGATGATTACAAAAATGATTAGAACTCCCTTTATACAGTAGAGGAGTTCTACCTATGGTACAATTCTAAATACAGAAGGAAATCTCTTGATTGGCTAATTAACTGGTCTTGACTTGATACGTGCCGAGATTTCCGCCACGATCCTTGCTCGATCACGGATATCTCGGCTTTCCGTTTCGACTCAGCAGGTTTTCTTCGACCTCGCTTGATGCCTATCCCGCTCGGTCTCGATCTCGATTGGTCCTCGAATTACGAGCTTGGCAATATATCTTCATGTCACGATCTGATATATCATGGGGTCGAACCTTGGCCTGCCGCCCTGGTCTCGATTACCATACAAATGAGCCCGATTTTGACTGTATACACCAATCATTAAAAAAAATTATTTACTAACCCAAAGTTTGAAAATAACTGCGCACCTTAAGGTTGATTAACCAAAAACACTTCGAAATTACAAGAGAAGATTACAATGGTAATCAAGGAACCAGATATGTAGCAGACATGAAACATAACGAACTAACAACAAACAGATTTCTTGGTTTTCCTTTGAAGTTCCATCCTACATTGCTTCAGTTCACCAACTTGAGCCTTTAACATCTCAACCTCTTGTTTCATCACTTCCATTTCATTTTGAGAGGAATTCATGCAACTCTTGCTTAGACATTTGCTGACTTTCATTATTGTCTGTGACAGTGTCCTTTGGTAACTTGAACCAGCTGAAGTTAGTAACCTTGTCATATTGATCTGTTCAACAAGTATAAATTGTGTCCTGATATTATCCGGCAGCCTATCATTCTTCATGGCATGTGTTCGCGCTTCTTGTGATAGCTTGTGGTACTCCATTTTTCTGCATATGCTGCTTCTTTCTTCTTCTGTTAGGTCAGGATGTTCCTGCAACAAGCCATTTCATTTCCATTATAGTTGAATCAAACTCTTAATCAAATTTCTTGAGATTGGAGGAAATGAAGGAATACAGTATATCTGTATACCTTGAGGTATATATCTATCGATCTATATAGGTTGTCATCACAAGATCGTGCTTCTTTTGGCAATGAATTTACAAGAGAGTAAAAGCTTCTCACTACAAGGTTCTCGTCCCTTGATACGAGGGCAAGGTAATCGTCTACTAGCCTCCCGACAACAGACATTTTTGAGTTGGGATTATTTGATGCAAGCGAGACATAAGCTTCTACAACTTGAATAACAATATCCACGTCGAAAAGAGTTGTGCTGTTCCTTACTAGAAGGTCTTTAGCACTACAGCTTTCCAACAAGAAAGCTACTCTTGTTTTGAGCTGATCTTGTATTCTTTGATCAATATTCATAATAAGCCCAATCTTGAAAAGGTGAAGCAGAAAATTGCAGGGAACTGAGCTTTCTTCAGCAGGAAGCACCCTTATCAAACACTCAGTTGTCACTCTGTGTAGTTGGATGGACAATTCTAGATCTTTGGATTTCTGTTTGGATACTGTGATTTGAGAAATCCACTTCTTTGTCCAGTGAGCTATACATGACCCTATAAGCTCTGGCTTAATTTTTCTCTTTTTGATCGATGTAATTACTTCGATAAAATGATCTATTCTTAGGGATGCAACGTCCTTGAAAAACCAATTTCCGGACATCTTTTTGACATTTAACTTGGTTGTATCATCCGTCATAAGATTCACTAAAACTTCACTCTCTTCTATGCTAGTCGCGCTAGTTTCTGAGCAGGCTTTCCAAGAAATGGCTTCGGAGCAACGTTTGACAATGTGCAAGTCTTTAGACCAAGAAGAAACTGATTCACAGCTTTTCAATATCCTAAATGTGTCTTTCCATGAAGAAAGGATTACATAACTTAGGAATGCCTCTGTTTTAGAAATTAGATTTCCCTGGTGAAGATCATCATGCATTTCCAAGAAATGAGCAGCACAATACAGTGGCGCGACGTTAGAAGCTGTAGCTTTGATCTTCAGTCCATAGCAAAATTTCACTACTAATTCAAAGATAGTAGTCCCACCGGGGATTGCATCAATCTGAATTGTAGTAATGTTGTCCCCATTTCTATGAAATACCAATCTCTTAATGTATTCACTTCTTGAAACCATGGAGAGCTGCAAAATGAAAAGATTAACTGAAGAAAAGTTCCACAGAAAGCATATTTATACATTGTAGAACAAAATTATACCTCTAAGAATGCCTCTTCCTTCTACTTTACCAAAATTGGTTTAAAAAGAAAAGAATGGGAAACATCACCATAAAACATGTTGTTGGGTTCAACCAGCCTGCAGATACTCTTAATATGGTTAATATTATGTATTTTTGGTCAAGCCCGCATGATTTTTCCCAAAGGACCTCAGCTCATAAGGATAAGTAATCTGAGCCCCGCATACAACCCCTATATATATAGCAGTCCTAAACCTATAAGAAATGGTTTTGTGTTATTCTTGTCATTGATAGAGGAAAACTCTCTGTGCCTGTCCCGAGGACTACGTTTAGCCGAGCCTCGTTAAATACTTGTGTTATTTGTTTTTCTCTAATTGTTTTGTGTGTGATAGTTAATCCACGATCCTCCGCAACAAAACAAGCAGAAAGCTAAAAGGTGGCTTGATTCTGAAATTTTTTCTAATGTGCAGTTCGGGCATTGGGATTTTTCCGCTGAATTAGAGAAATGGACAGTGTAGCTGTACCTTATGCAAGTGGAAGCTTTTGTCTTTAATTTTTACAATCAAATCACTTGGAATTTCTGTCTGGACAAACCTGCACCAGTGTTGTTACATTCATTAGCCACTGCAGAGGATTAACTTTTAAATTAAGTATCAGTTGAGACAAAGAAAGAGAATATGTACTTCACCAGTTCTTATTTCTTCTTTCCACAGACTCTGCTACCATACCGCCATTGGCTGGATAAATGACACAGTGATTTCTCTTCTCCACAAATATTGATCCACCAGTTAGTTGATTTTCTTTCACCATATTTTCAGCACCTATACTAGCCCTTTAATTTCCTCTACTCTGAACTATGCACTTTATTCTTCTTTTACAATATACTTATATATATAGAGTTCCATCACCAAGACAAAGGCGTAACAACAACAACAACAACAATCCAGTAAAGTTCATGAACAGTTTATTCCCCAACGTCGGTGATGTAGAAAGGTGGTGAAGTGTCAAAACCCAAGTGGATGAGCTCGAATTAAAGCATTCATGTGCCTTAAAAGTGACCATAGATAGCAAAACACAACTACTCTTTTTAATTGCCCCAACTATTTCCTCTAATACTGACCAACCACAAAAGGTGCAGGACATAGAGAAGTTATGACTACATATCTCGCACCGTACGGAAGAAACTGAATCGTGGCATTTTTTCTTGTCTCGTCGGTTTGTGGAATTTATCCTAATTTAACCATTCTTGTTTCAGAATTAAGTCCAAAAATCTAGCTTCTCACATGGAGTTAGGGTATCTTGTATCTACACTGCCACCTTAAAACAGATTAGCTACATCATACGTAATCTGAAGTAACTATATTTAGCAGCAACACCACGAAATTCTTTAGTTTAGTGCACTTATGCCCATCAATTTGATCAGTAAATTATTCTTTAGATCAATATCGGATCAGATGGCCTTATCCAAAGGCAATTGTATAAGCCTAACTTGGTGTTTATTTCACGTAACGGGTGTTTGGCTAAGCTTATAAGCTGGTCAGATTAGCTTATAAGCACTTTTCGACTTATCTACGCGTTTGGTAAAGTTAAAAATACTTATAAGTCAAAAATAAGTAGCTTATAAGCACTTTAAGTTTGACCAAAATTTTTATTACTTTATCCTTGTTATATTCTTTTTTAGAACAAAACTCTTACATCGATACTCACCTCAAGTACTATTTCAACCTACCCCCCCCCCCCCCCC